>BLAL01000236.1:1262500-1323711 GCA_015698045.1 Rhizophagus clarus | reverse complement strand
CACTGGTCAAAATCAATACTATCGGGTACATATCGGGCGTCTATATATCAGTGACTAATCAGATACATATCGGGTTTTTATACATATCGGACACCCGATTTGTCACATCTCAAAATATGTCTAAAATTATAATTATCAAAGACCCCGATATTTAAACTTTTAGTCCCCGATATGTTGGCTAATATATATCGGTTACCCGATATTTGTACGATTTTTTAAATGATAATAATCGGATCACATGTTTGTTATTAGTCATTACGTATTTTCAAATTATAAATTAATCCTCTAATATATCTGATATGTAACAAATAAAATAGAAATACATTGTCTCGCATGCAGAACGGATTAGATTAAATTTGTTTCAATTAAAGTTTTTTTAAAAATAAACGTAAACACAAATCAATTTTGAACCTAGCTTATTAAATTTTTGATTAACTTTTAATTAAACTGCATACGGATGATTGATTCAATTTATTATATAATCAAATAACATAAATCTATTTAAGACTAGATTTAATGAGTAAAAAGAAAATTATTGAATTATTTTGATTTATGCTTTTTGGTTCTCTTTTATTTTGTTTTTTTTTTAGTTTTTCTCTTCTTTTCTTCTATTTGAATTAGAAAAAAAATTATTGAATTATTTTGATTTATGTTTTTTGGTTCTCTTTTGTTTTGGGTTTTTTTTAGTTTTTCTCTTCTTTCTACTATTTGAATTAGTTCTATTTGGGATTTCTTCTTTGTCTTTATCGTGGTTATCATCGGTATCATAATCGTATATCGGAATATCAACACTTGAACGGTTAAACTGTTTGAGCGACTCTTGATTTAAACACCAGTTTGGTGCACCCATAGGTGGTACGCTAGATGCAGATATGTTGTCAGCTTTTTTAGGGTTTAAAGTTGGTGGTTTTTTCCTTAATAATTCGACCGTCGGATCAATTCGGTCGTGTAATAATCGTAAAAGCTTAAATAAATAAATTACTATTAGTGTTTTTGATAAATAAACTAATAAAATAATAAATATACATACTGCAGAAGAACGCCACCATTTATCATAAATGTATACTGATGTTGACTTTTCTTTAACGGCTTCCTCAATAACTTCACCATCTTCAACTACTGCAGGTCGGATAACAGTCCAATCTTCCTCAGGATCTGTTTCTTCCCACTCTTCCGAGTGGTAACCCGAATCTTTAAGAATTTTTACAAGGTCTCCTTCTGGATACCTGACAATATACTTATCTTTACCTTCTATCAAATAGTTTGTTGCTTTTGTTCTTCTTTTTTTTTTAGTAATGTAATTGATAGTTAACTACTAACTTTTCATTTCACATTAATTGAATATTTACTTACGTCTTGCAACCCTCGAATCTTTTTGCCCTTTCTCTATCTTGTTTTATTCTTTCTTCTCCTTGATTTTAAATGTTATCACGACGATGCCAGAGAACGCCATCGTCCGTACAAAATTTTTGTAAACTTGCCGTTTGTAATATTATATTTTTTATTCATGAGCTTGTACAAAAGGCGGCAAAATAGTTTTGTTTACTATGTTTTCCTTTTGCTTCTCCCAAGTCCGGTTCCCTCGTCCTATTTTATAAGTATCTCTTAAATTCCGAGTTAACCCATAATAATAGACTTCTTTCTATAGAATAATAGATAACGTAAATAGAATGACAAAAAAACCATAAATGATAAATAAATAATAAATAATACTTGCTTTAATCATTTTAATACGAAGCAGCTGACGATGAGATGAGGGAAGAGGAAGAGGAAGCGGAAGCGGAAAGGAAGAGGAGAGGAAGAGCTTACAGATTCCTGATCACTGTCCCTGTCCATCATTACTTATATTTCAGTTGAGTGCAAAACTTTGAATGAGAAGAAGGAGTTTTTCAGAACGCGAAAAGGTTGCATATTTATATAGATTTCAGGTGCAACTACGCGAACCTGATCCTGGAAAATTCCGAGGATTCCCTTACGCGAATCTGATTCTGAAGGTTTCCTCCACGCGAATCTGATCAAACGCGAACCTGATCCTGATTACGCAATCCGATTTTAAAAGAATTCAACGCGAATCTGATCCTGAAAGAATTATACTTCATTTGAATAGCTGTCTAAATATTCTAAAACTTTTTCATATATTTTAGTAAATATATTTTAGCAAAATGAGTAATAAAACTTCAGTAGCCGATTTAATAAACATAATAAAAAATTGTAAAAATGAAACCTCTGTTGCTGATTATTAAAGCCCAAAAGAAGTATTTGTATGCATGTAATTGTATTCTTTGTAATGGTGAAGAAGTTGACCCTCGTACTCTAAAGAAACATGCAAAAGACAAACGCCTATGGAAGTTAAACCATAATAGAAAGATCAAGAAAATGCCATTATGACAAGTGAACAAAATCTCACCAGAACAAATTCAAAAAAGCGGAAAATAAGATGACCCTGATTCTTTCCAATTAAATAATTCAGATAATGAAGAAGGTATACCGCCTGATTCTTTTCCTGATTCATTCCCTGATTCTTTTCAATTAAATGAAGAAGAAATATAAACACATTTTCATCAAACTTTCGTGTTCCTGCATCTAAACTTGATAAAATGATGATGATAATTATGAAAATGAAGAAGAGACGGATGATAATACAGATCAGGAAGAAGAAAATGAAGGTGAAAATATTTTCACATCTCCCAAATTTGATAGCGATGAAGTGTTTGTGATGGAAAACTTAAATGATTCGTTGGAAACTGAAATAATTCTATGGCTATTTAAATTCCAACAAAGATTTCGCCTTACTGACACGGCAATTGAAGCGTTAATAAATTCTTACATATTGTACTTACTCGTTTAAATAATTCACAATTCAAAAATTTCCTACTCCTTATTTAAGGCAAAAGGATATTTGAAATATTTTGCAACCAAAAATGCAGTTAGCTGTATGCAATAATTGTCATAAAATGCATAATGTTGAAGATATTGTCACATATAAGAAAGAAGGAAAAGTCACCCATTAAGAATTGCCTACATGAAGAATTTCCAGATAATCCAACACCAAGTCGTCGTAACCAATGCAACAATCCGCTTACTGTTCTTAAAAAACGTAAAGGAGAAACAATTGCTGTGCCACGTAGTCTTTAATCCTAAACCAAGCATTTGTCAGCAATTGAGTATGTTATATCAACGACCTGGTTTTGAAAATATGTTGAAACATCAGGATTTCAAAAGAAAAGGAGATATCTATTCAGATATTTATGATGGAAAGTATGGGAAAACATTTCCATTTGATGGCAGTACCTTTTTTACGCCAGAAACTGCCACAAGCCATCTAGGTCTTCTCTTTAATCTTGACTGGTTCCAGCCATTTACCTACATACAACAGTACTGGTGCAATATATGCATCTATATGCAACCTTCCAAGATCGGAAAGAAATAAGCCTGAAAACATTATATATTTGGGGTTTTTACCAGGACCAAAAGAGGTAGGATTAGAACGTATCAATCATTATTTGGCCCCTATTGTAGACGAATTTTAAAAACTTTGGAAGGGTTGGAAAGTACCAAAGACATACCAGTGTCCTGGTGGTTTAAATATAAGGTTGCATTGATTGTTGGATCATCTGATATACCAGCTACACGAAAGTTGTTTGGTCATGGATCTGCAGTAATGAAATGCCATAGATGTGAGAAACGTAGTATTTATAGTGGAGAATATAATAAAACTCACTATGGAGGGGATCACAACTATGAGATAAGTACCGCAGAATCACATAAGAAATATGCTCATGAATGGTGCAATGTAATTCGAAGAATTCTAGAGATAATCATTTCAAAAAGCATGGTGTGCGCTGGTCTGAATTGCTTCGTCTTCCGTATATGGATCCTATACGTTTTGCTGCAGTGGATCCAATGCATTGCCTTTTCCTTGGTGTAGCAAAATGGATAATCAAATCAATTTTTGTGAATCAGGGAAAATTAAGTATGGAACAACTTCGGGTAGCACAACAAAGAATGGATCACGTTGAATTACCTTCTGACATCGGTCGCATTCCTCCAAAAATTGCTATTGGAAACGATGGCTTTTCTAATTTGACTGCTGATCAATGGAAAACTTTCATCATGATCTATTCGACTAATATTCTATGGGATATGCTAGACAATAGCGATAGAAAGATTTTAGGCCATTTTGTTCGGGCATGTAATCTTTTGGCAGCAAGATTCATTACCGAAGATGATTTAAAAGAAGCACAAGAAAGGTTAAAAGACATGGCTCACCTCATAGAAAACACATATGGGCCAGAATTCATAACAAGTAACATACATTTGGCGCTTCACATTCCTGATTGTTGTCGTGATTATGGTCCTATATATAGTTATTGGCTTTTTCCATTTGAGAGACTTAATGGATATATAGGTAAAGTCCTGACTTTACATCGATATCTCTTAAATTTTTTAATAAATGTATATTTCTTATTATTTAGGATCGTATCCTAACAGTAATCGACAAATAGAGCCTGAACTTATGAAAATCGTCCTCAAGAATACTCTTGTAGATTATCACTTAACGTGCAAATGGACATCTGGTCTTCTTGATAAATCTCTTTGCCTTCTTATGGCAAGAAAGACTGTAGGTAGTTTGGCCCTCACAGAAGAAAGGGAAGAATTGCAGCATTTTCTATCTATGAGACACAATATATCTACGTTTTCCAAGATATATGGTACTGAGACATTACCAGGTCAAATGCTTAAGCCTTCATATTTCAAAGTTATTATGCCTTTAGAATTGCGCAATTTTCTATGTGAATGGTATTCTATATTATATGAAAAAGAACAAGGAGAAATATTAGGATTTATGGACCTGGTAGTTAATCAGCACGCAAGATTGCAAATTGGCGCTGAAATATTTGGGTCTATGATATCAAGTCTACAAGAAAGAAATGCGACCATATTTGCAAAATGGAAAGCAGCTAATGATGAATCAATTGATGCATACCCGGGTGAAGTACAATATTACTTTGAGCATACGCTTAGATTTCCTGAAGGACCCAAAACACATCTTCTAGCATACGTGAAATGGTATAAATGTGCACCTTCCTCTGATATTCGATTTAAACATAACTTTATGAGACCAGACATATCAAATACGGAATTGTGGAGAACTGAATACTATGAGGAAGGCTGTGATTCATTGCTACCGGTTCATAGAATATTATGTAGAGCTACAAAATTTAAATATGTTACAATTGGAAAACAAAATTACCTATCAATAATACCTTTAAATAGAAAATTTAATTTATAAATAAAATGCAGCCATGCAAATTACGTAACGGTGTAAAAAATTTCAAACTTGTTTTTAATAAAATGTGATTAGGACGATAAAATGTGGTGAAACATAGTACAATTTGATCATTTGATAGGAAAATTGTGACGAAATCTAATGGCGAAAACTGAAACCTTTTTATATAATGGATGACGATTCTGAAAATGACGATTACGAAAAATAATATTAATAATGATGAAAGTGAGGGAGAGAGAGGAAATTTCGACTAAGATGTAGAGGACTTGTTGAACGAATTCATCAATGTATATGAAAACGAATAAATTTTATTTATTTAAAGTTGTCGTAACTCAGAATAATTGATATTGTAATATTGTATTATTTGTAATAAGTTTTCACATTAAAATCTTCGAATATAAGCCTTCAACTGACCCACCCGCGACACACCCACGATATAACTCATTTTTTTATTAATAGTTTACCGCAATACAACCGCGACAAGCCCGCGACATGTCTAGTTATTTCATTATATTAAATCGTGTTACAATTAATAGGAAATTTTTGATGTAACATTGTCTCCAAAGTATTATGTCATTCCATCCTTTTGTTTATTATAACGAATAAAGTAAGGTTGTAGGCGTAGTAATTTATTTTAAGACTAATGATTCATATGATTAAATCGCAAAACGAATAATGTCTCCAAAGTATTATGTCATTCCATCCTTTTGTTTATTATAACGAATATAGTAAGGTTGTAGGCGTAGTAATTTATTAGACTTTAATGATTCATATGATTAAATCGCAAAAGAATAGGACAAATTAATGAATACAACGAAGAAATGATATAGACCAGTAATAAATTCGATCAAATTCTTATAAAAGGATAACAAATTTTATCAACCTAACAATTGTTTTTTACGAGATTTTTTATCTTTTCTATTCTAAAAGGATAACAAATTTTATCAACCTAACAATTGTTTTTTTACGAGTTTTTTATCTTTTCTACAATGTGGTCCAAAGATCAGTTAAATTACTTAATTGAAAAAAGAAAAAGTGAAAATGAAAATTATCATCAATTAAATAATAACATGAGATACAATTACTGGAAAACTCTTGCGAGTGAAATAAATATTAAATTTGGAACAGATTATTCAGGAAAAAAGTGTAAAGAAAAATTCTACGGATTAGTGCGTGCTTATAAGGTATATAAATAAAATATTTCGTATCACTAATATAAATACTAAACATGACATGATTTTATCAGAAAATGAAAAAATATGTAGATGGCGATCCCAAGAGTAAGAAAACGATGTTAGGAGAAATGTTTTTCGAAGAATTTAAAGAACATTTCTGGGAAAAACCAAGTAAATATCACAAATATAAATATTAAATATTTTTATATTTAAATTTTATTAATTAATTGTTCTTTATTATTAGGAACGAATTATGATATAATTCACGATATTAACGAAAGGTCGAGAGCGACGTCCCAGGCGACAACTCCCTTAAATTATTCTCCTCTCTCATCGCCGCCACCACCACCTCCTCCTTATTCACCACCTAATATTATCAATCTAACTTCGCCACCACCACCACCACCTCCTTCTTCACCACCACCTCCTTCTTCACCACCACCTCCTTCTTCACTACCACCTCCTTCTTCACCACCCAACATTATCAACATAGATTGATAACAACAATGTGTGTATATAAATTCAATTATTCAAAATTTTAATTGATAACAACAATGTGTGTATATAAATTCAATTATTCAAAATTTTATTACAAATTTTTTTTTTTCAAATGTAGATGAATTTCCTCTTTGTATCCATTTGCTTTCTGATGAACATCAACAGCTTTCTAGCGAGGCATTAGAAGCTGGACGTATTTGTGCTAACAAATATATTTTAAAATTGGCCAGGGCAAATATTTTTGAGCTAGTATTATAATTAATCAATTATAAAAAAATATATATATAATATGAATATAAATAAACTATTTATTGCTTTATTATATAAGTAAGTTTTTAAATGGTTTGATATTTTCATTTGATATGATATTTTATAATTCATATAAATAAACTTTTCGATGGCTTTTTGAATGGAAAAAGAAATTTACAGAAATCGATAATGTTCTTCAAAAGAAATTTTTTATAAATCATTTAAATTACAGTTTGAAATTCAACATTACAGTCAACTTGATATATTTATTCCAGTTTGGAACCGTCATGTACTGTACTAGTCATGTTATACTAATATCAATTTAGTTTTCGAACACATTGTTGATCACCAATTAAGTTATTTTCCTTAAGATTATCATGAAATATCCTGAATTTTTGTCGCGTTTTATCTTAAAAATATAAAATAACTTCTTTTCTCTCTTTTAACAAATATTTTTCTTCAAATATTATTTCTATTTTTTCCATAACTCTCTTACTCTTTTTCCGCTCTCTATTGCTTTCATATCCTTCTTGTATATCTTTGTTAAAGGTAAGCACGCGCTCTCTGAGTTTACGCTGGTCACTGCACGTATTATAAAGATTACGGTCTAACTAAAGATAAACTGTCTTAAATATTCCAATAATCTAATATACACGATATACCAGTATTGCTTCATAGTTTTAATGATACTGCTTACAAGATAGTTAGGAGTCTGTGGGGTTCAAGGAATAGTTGGCTTGGGGTCACATGGAATGCGAACCAGATGTCACCTCCTAACTTTTACGTCCTTTATTTATTTATATATTTTTTACAGACTTCAATAATCATGGCTTGTAGACGTTCCTTTACTTCTCGCCGTAAATCTACCCTCCGTTTCAGACAAAAGTTAAAGAAGCCAACGTTTATTTGGATATTGCTAAAGGTGAGTGTGGTTCATATTTGGTCATAGCTGCTTGAGTTGATTTCTAAAGGGTGACTGCGGACGCGTTGTAAAGATAAATGTCTTACGCTCAGGATGGTTATTATCATCCAGTCCTGAAAGGATCCTGCGAAACATTTGTACGCGGTTGTTGAATATTGTGACGTTTATACTTGCTCATCTAGTACTCCTGGATGACCCTTTTATTTTCCTTTCTTTGTTATTATAGGTCGTGTTAAACGTATCACTCAACTGTCTTCGTCCCAATAAAAGAGAATGTCGTGAACTGGTTAATCTAAAGCGAGCCTTTCTTTCTATTTCTTATGATCCTCGTCATCAACCTCCGCAAACTTCTTTCAAATTTTGCCAGATTTTATAATTTTAATTTCTTTGTGTTGATATCATTAGGGCTCTATAAGGCAAGTGCGCTATTCAATGCTTCGCGCTGAATGGTTTTAATGTAAGGAGTAGGCCGTCACACCTCGACAGATTGTAAGCAATATACGTATCGCGCGTTAGCAGTCGGGCGATCCCAGCCGCTTTTATGTTATTTCACTGTTTCATATTTGAAATACTCGGTATTTCCATTCTTCTGCTAACGCTTGCCAACCCTATTCTTTCCCTTTCTTCTTTTTAGGTTTTCTCTACTATCTTCTTCTACTGTCCTTCTACTGTCCTTCTTTTCGTAACGTTTTCATATCTCACGTTGTTTTACTCTAAAATAGGGTAAGTAATTAATATCATTTATATCTTATTCCCTTCCTTCACCTTTCCTGAACATACGTGCCTTCACTGGCAGGTCCATCTATATACCTTGTGTTATAGGTATATGCGCAAATAAAATACATATTCTTCTGTAGTGAGTTATTCACAATAGGCTAGCCTCCTAAGATATGTATGGGACTGAGTATCGTTACTTGTCTATACACTATCTTATTATTTCATCATCAGTCAATACTTTGTCGCCTTTTATCCTTCGTCAGCAAATTCTTCGTCAGCAAATACTCTATTCGCCAACACTAACTATTAATTACTTACTTTAGTTATTCCTATAACTAATATATATATATATATACCTCACTTTTAGCACTTTTAGGTTTCCATCGGCATTGTTTTAACTTTCAAAAGTACCTAATACGGCAAATTTTCAATTTTTTTATTTTACTCGTTTCGCTAATAAATTTTTATCGTATAGTATAAACTGAAAAATTTGAATTTTATTAAAAGATATATTTATAATCTGTAAAATAAAAAATAGCAATACAAATTGATAAAAATTTTGCATTTTTGCATTTTACATATAATTTTGAAAAAGGTGTATGTACATGTTATCTGCTTCGCAAAGTCATCTATAAGCTCATTGTCGTTGCCATCATCTCTGTCAGAAAGGATAATGTCGTACTTATAAAAAAAAAATTAAAATAATAATATTTTAAGTGATAATTTAAATTTGATTAATAAAATTTTACCCATCGTCGATATCATCATCGCCTTTACGACCACGACCTCCACGACCTCTATGACTACCACGACCACTACGATCACCACGATCACTATGACTTGCTGCTAAAAAAAAAGATTAGTATTAATATTTTAAGAAATTCATTTTTAAGTCGTACAAGATCAAGAAAATAAATTTTTGCGCATGATACGGTTACGGACCAGAATAGTTCTGCTTCTTTATTGCAGATTGTACGCTAAAAGGTGAAAGTAAGATTCGTGATATTAACGATGATAATATTATCATAGCAAAAAATGATAAATAAAATATATAGATAACCGGTACACCCTTTTCAGAATTATATGTAAAATGCATAAAATGCAAAATTTTTATTAATTTTATTGCTATATTTTATATTCTTTCATTCGTTATTATACTGTACTATATGATAAAATATATTGTTTAAAATTTGTGTAACTGTTCAAATGTTGACCAATTATAATCAACTTATTATTTAATGATCACATGATTTAATTATTTGTTTATATTGTCATTTTATTTTTTTTTTCTTTTTTCTCTTTAATTTTTTCGCTTACTGTAAGTCTGTAACCGCTTTCTTTTTTTTACAATATTATCAAATTAACACGTAAAAACACACAAGGTATATTTTTTTATTAATGTTACACTTCTCTTTAACGACGTTTTTTTACATTTTTTTCTTTATTATATTCAGGAAAAGAACACATAAGGTATATTTTTTATTAACGCTACACTTCTCTTTTCATATGATTATAAATATTTTCTATTAACGTCCTCTTGCTAACGTTTCTTTCTTCCTTTTACTAATACTTCTCTTATTAACATATCTGAATTTTCTATCATTTACTTTTCTTAAATTTTACTAACGTTTCCACTATCTAATATTTTTCTTCATTGCTATTGTATATATATAGTTATCTTTCATGTTTGCTGTGGTCTGGAACTACCTGAGATTTTTGACTACCTAGGGATGAAGTTGTAGGGTACTTGTACATTATTTTTCTATTTTCTTTCTTCTACTGTTTCTTTCTTCTATAATTTCTACTAATTATTTTCTTCTACTAATTTTTATTTATTTTATTTCTTTCCTACTAACATTTTTTACTACTAACTATTTCTTTTTCTTCTACTAATATTCTTTTTTATTATTGTTCCTTTTCTAACAACCTGTTACTAATAATGTTACTTTCGTTTAATGATCAAATTTGAATATAATGAAAATAAGTAAGCGAACAAGTGAAATCTAATTTCGTTAGTATGCCACTTACAGTATAATTGATTTATATAATATAGATTTATTCGCAATTTATTGAATTTAGATTTGATTTTACATAAATGTAGTATTGATTTTACATAGATTGTAATTCATATTTTTTGTTTTTAATTAAAAATAAATTTTGAGTTAAAATTATAAATTAATCTGAAAAAATATATATAAATTACAAATTATAATATAAATTCTATAATTTTTGCCTGAATTATTAAAAATATTATACTACCCGGTATATGTACTTGAACTTTATCGTGTTCATATCGGGTACCAAAATATGTCCATATCGGACAGCTATAAAATAATTATCGGTGCTATCTGATAAATGTATGATTGGTATACGATATTTATACGATATTTATTACAATATATCGGGTATACAGTAAATAAATGATATGTGCCCGATATTATAACTACCCGATATGTGTGAATACTTGTGCGATAACTGTAATATGTATCACCGAATTTCCGCATAAACAATACACATATCGGGTACCCGATATGTGTATTATTATCGAATATCATACACATATCCTACAAATATATTACACATATCAGGTACCCGATATGTATCCGCTAGCATCGATTTTGACCAGTGATACCTTTACTCATATGCAATGCATTAGCAATTTTTGTAGTTGGCAACCCTTCGGTATAAAGGTAAATACTACGCCAACATAAATCTTCACTAAATCCTCGAGGCATATTTGTGTTTATGTATAAGAGTAAACTGACTTTTATTATAAGTTATATATTGTAATTATTTTGTAATCTTTGAAATTTTTAGGAATTATTAGGGAATTGTCAGGAATCAGTTTATATGTTACGAGCAAAATATACAGAATAAGGGACGAAAAAATACGGCAAAAGTGATACAACAGTGGCTTAAGATTATGTAGATCAAATATAATCTACATTTTAATTTGTGCATGTGACATTATTTTTGGAATGTTGAAGTTAATATTTTTTATTTAAGTAAGAAATTATTGCTGATCACACTAATTCAAAAATGGCGATAATACATTCACTATGTAGTAATTTAAGCCCAAAAAATTTGCAGGCAAATTTGCCTACATTACAGATGAGGGGATAAATGACTGTAACTTTTTATTAATTTATTATAATAAAATATGTAATAAAATAAAAATATTAACAATAATAATTATACTTTAAACATTTTACAAAAAATTTATAACTTGATAATATATTCAATAAATAAGACAATAAAATTTTTTAACTACATTAAACAAATTAAAATTTTTAAAAAGAAAAATCTATAAAGAAAGTAAACTAAAAAATTTCTTAATACGTTATACAATATGAAATCTAATATACATATTAAAATTTGTATCATATATCAGGTATCTGATATGTGTAAAATAAAACTGTGCTTAATATATATTAAATAATATATTAGTAACCAATAGTTTAGATATCAGAGTTTTAATAATTAGGCATATTTTGAAGTGTAATAAATTGGGTATCTGATATGTAAAAATATCTAATATTTATCTGATTAACCGTTAATATATAAGTCCCTGATATGTACCTGATAGAATTGATTTTGACCAGTAGTATTCTTAGTAAATTTAATGATTTTTAGTTAGCTTAATATCTATTTGATCTTAATATATATAAATAATGGTATTATTAGTATTTTGCTAATGTTTAACAAATGAACTGGAATTTGTAATTTATAGCATTTATATAAATATCACTTCTATTAAAGGATTATGGAACTGTATGGATTTTTACAATCAAAATATCATAATTGATTGATAACATATTTAAATATATTTTATTTAATTTATAATTTTTATTAGATAATATAGCAGATAATATTCTTTTATATTATATAATCAACCAAAGCTCTTTTAATAAATAAATTGAGAGGTAATATTACATATAATCATCATTTCTATAATAATTCATTAATTATTAAATCTACTATTGATGATATTAATGTTGATTAAGATCCTGGTAATCTAGATAGCATTAATAATTTAGCTAAAAAAAAAATACTAACAGAAGAGAATAATTCTGAAGAGTTAAATGATAAAGCTAATGAAGCTAATGAATCTAAAAATGAATTTGGTGAATATCTTTAGGATTGGATAAAAATATTAAAGGAAGAGAAAAATGCTAAATCTAACAGAGATTCTGATGAGGATAATGATAGTACAGATAATAATACAGTAAATATATATACATGATATTACTCATCCTGCTATTGATGCTAATGCTAAATAGGAAAGAATTTATTTTAAATTTGATTTTGAAATGTGAAAATAAAATTTATATGATTTATCTAAATATGATTAAATTTTTTTTTTTTTTTTTTTTTTTTTTTTTTTTTTTTTTTTTTAGTCAAAGGAAGTGCTTTTATTCAGAGAAGAAAGATAGAAAAGTATACAAAAAACACTGAAACCAAACCTACCCGTTCCCCACACTAGGGTTACAAATATATCCCATGACTACTATATCCCTAGCCTATTCTCTTTAATATAATAGGAAGTCTAGTTATAGAATTGTTCAAGGTATAAAGGTAAACGAAAAATAAAAAGAAAAATTCTACGATCTAATAAAACAAAAACATTACATAAAGCGAATGCTAAGCATGACAAGAAGTTAGTATGGAATCTTCTATCTATCCCTCCCAACTAAACTAAATATAATGTTCTAATAATGCCTTCAGCCCAGCGATTAAATGTTTTACATCTGGCTTCTTAGACTGGTCGGTTCTTGAGTGATCGATCTTCTTGGTAGAACGTCCAGATTTGGGGGTTTTATTTTGATCGTTCTTGCGGTTGTTAGTATTAAAACCTGAAAAAGAAAAATTAGACCCTTTAGGTGTCCGTAAAGATTTGTCTGCATTGCCAATTCGAGCAGATTTGCGTAAATTCTTGAAGTTAAGGTGGAATAACGGCACCAAGATATTCTAACGTCATTCCAAAGCTGAGGGTTATTAATGCGAGTGGAAACATGATCCCAAGTGTCAAAGTAACCTATCAGCTTCCTGGATCCATCAACTTCTTTAACTAATTTAAAAGATTTTATGCCACTATCCAACAAAAATTGGTGAGGGCGTCCGTTTGGGAATAAAGAGGCATCCGTCATGTCGTCTGGTAGATTATACACGACGGCTTGGAACTTTTCTCGTTGTTTCCTTTCTGAAAGGTTCTAGGAAGCAGGAAACCATCGAACAGGGATTCCTCCCAAGTTGACAGTCCAGTCCCCTCCATTATAGCATTTCAAGCACTCATGGTCTGGAATCAGTCTAACCCTCGCGGATAAATACTTCTTGTGCACCCTAGTGCTGACTGATATGACCTTACCTCATCGTCCTAAATTGGCCAACAGAGTATAGTTATCCCATTTGGCCGGGATATCATAGACTACAAGATCCAATAATTGTGCTTGTTCTTGATCTTGAGGAATATACCCGATGATGATAACATTTCCATTTTTTAAGACCTTGTCTGTCTCTTTCTGTTTTAATTTCTTACCATTGTCTATAGGAGTTGATTGTGGCTTGGAATCTCGCTTCAACTGCTGCTTATAGGGTGTGGAAGGAGGAGAAAGAATACTTTGATTAAAAGTAACCGTCCTTGAACCAGAAGGTTTAGAGGGTGTATACTCAGGAGATTCAGCGCTAAAAGTGGGCACTATTTGTTCATCCAGTCCAGAAGGAGTTTGTAGTTGCAAGGCTTGCTTCTTCTCCTTACGGGCCTTCTTTTTAGCGTTCCGCTTCTGAGATTTGGTCAAGGGCGTGACGGGAATAGGTGTGATATTACGTGGAGGTGTGGCATGTAATTCGTCATCCACATTATCCAATGATCCTACTGAATTTGTATCAAGAACATCGAAATTCATCGACGTGTCTGATTGGTGCATAGGATCCCCGAGATTTTCCATATCGGGAGTTTGTTTACTTGCAATTTCCAACGCTCGGCGAATTTCGGAATCCATGAGAAAAATTTCCCTATGGTCATCGTCCAAGAGAAAGATATTGAGGAGAGTAGCCAAAAATTGGGCTACAAAGTGAGAACCTCTGTAATTAAGAAAACGTTGTGACAGCTGTTCTAAAGGGACTACTTGGTCCGGATAACATTCAAAAAACTCGTTTATAGCTGTCGGGTCGCTAGGTGATATTGAGCTAAGAAGAAAAACCGAGTTTATGTCGACGATTTTGGAGATAAAATCTACTATAACATCGTGAAAACGGCCAGAAGGAATACTCTTTAAAGCAGTAGTAGGGGTAACTTTGGTCGTAGAAGACGTTGATGCTGTTTTTGGAGCTGGTTTTGATAGCAAAAATCCTTTCTTCATGATAAAAATAAAATTATTTCTTCCGTGAAAATTTGGTTCACAGATCTGCAGGAAAGAGTTCCTCCTCTAAATATGATTAAATAAAGCTAAGTAAATATTTAATTATTTTATAAATTAGATCGGAAATAATTCAGTATCATGTGATCATACTTTCGGACAAAATGTTCGGGACATAAAATTTTCGGACACGGACACGGACTGACGTCCAAAGTCCGCGTCCGCGTCCCATGACAACACTGATTTCAGGTGTGCAAAAATTTTTACCTTTAACGGGAAAATGCCGAACGAAATCAATAACCCAATTCACATTCCTCAAGTAACTGTACAGTCTGATTGGGTAGAAGTGATTTCCGATGTCCTTCGTGGGACAGTTGCCTCCGAGTCTTTTTGGGTGTCGTGCTATCGTAAAGGTACCGACCATAAATATAAATAACTCTTTTACGCATTTCTTTATTTAGAGCAAAGATATTATCTAGGTTCTGCGTCAGTTCATGGGTCGGTTCAAGTTAAAAAAAGTCTTGTTGAATCTCATTCCGTGGAACTCACTGGAAAGGATGGTATTGTAGTTGAAAAAATAACCAATGTGCATGTCAAGCTTCACTTATTTCTCTTTTGACTACCGTCGCGTATTCCAAATAACGAACGAAATATAATTTAGTATTCATTTTATGTTTCCTGTGAGAAACTCGCAATTATGAAAACGATTATCAAAGGAACAAAAGCTACCTTTAAGACACATAATTCAGCTGTAAGTAGTACTTAAAAATAACAGTTAGTTTAATTTTAATTATCTTCTTATGTTTAATCAGATTAAATCAATGGATATTTCGCCTGGTGGTGGATTATTTGTTACTGGTGATAATGAAGGATTACTGAAAGTAGGTGATACAAGCGATGGAAGTGTGAGGGTAAGTAATATAAATTTGGTTCAATCTTCATTTTATGACATTTGCTCATTTTATAGATTATCTTAATATAGAGAGAATTGAAAGGACATGTTGCTGATATTACCACTTGTCGCTTCTTTCCTTCTGGTCAAGGTACTCAGAAATATACAATACATTCTGTTAATTCATGTAACTTAACCATACTTATTACTCTTATAGTGGTACTAAGTGGTGCATCAGATTTTCAATTACGAATTTGGTCAGCACTGGATGGAAGTAATCCGGTTACTTTAAAAGGTCACAACAAAGGGGTGACCGATTCAGCCATAATTGACAGGGGCAGAAATGTCCTGTGTAAGTTTATTTTTTATTATATCGTATTTAAAAACATTCTATTCATTAATATCATGTTAACGCAATACATAGCCTCAGCACGAGATGGGACTGTTCGATTATGGGAATGTGGTATTATACGATAAAATTTTTCTCTTCGAATTTCGAGTCTGCCATTCAAGTCAGAATAACAGAATGTTTAATACTTTATAAATATTTGAGGTTCTGCTAGTATTATACGTACTATAGGAAATTATACCTGTGCTGTCAATAAGATTTCTCTAGGGTTGTTTCCTTCCGAATCAATTATTGAAAGAAAACCTGATAATGAAATAGGCAAGATCATTAATTAAGAATTATAAAGTTATGAATAAATTATTTTTCTCGTAGATTTTTATTCTGTTCAGTTTTATTTTTAGATTCACGTGAGGTTGCAACAGATGATAAGCTCGTAATATGCGTGTTAGAAGATGGTAACATTAAAGGAATTGATCTGATGAGCAAGGAAGAGGTATATATTCTCTTACTGTTTCCTTATCATGAATGTAGATGTAGTAATAAAATTTGTTATTCAGGCATTCACCACAAAATCATATCGAAATGTGCCTTTACATTCTTGCGCCTATTCACCCAAACATAACCTTGTGGCTGTCGGATCTGCTGAAGGAGTTATTGAAGTCTTTGATATTCGGAATATAAAGTAAATACATGGCCATCAACATTATCATATGTGAAATCTATGAATGTTACTTATGACAATTTCATTTCTAGTAGAGATCTGTTTGCAATTCAAAGAAATGATTCGACAATTTATGATTTGGTTTTCATCGAAGAGACGGGTGATCTTTTGATTGGTCAAGGTACATATATATATATACTCAGTATATGAATTAGCGTGTGATTGATAGTACATATTTTGAATTTGTAGGCGATGGTTCTGCATTCCAAATTCCGACCGTTTTGACGAGCAATATTTCCCAAGCGTCACAAGAATTTATCGGTTTTGATATGGACCCAATATATTCTATTCGAGAAATAAATAATGGGAAGTTTATATATGCAGCTGGGAGGGACGGGAGTTTGAGAAGATTTTAATTATTATAAAATACTTATATTTACAATTTGAGATTTTGTGATATGATGTAATTAATTTCTATCGTGAAGACGAAGTCTTAACATTTTTATTTTCACGTGTCCTCAGAAATTGTCAGTTATATTATGTGCTTATGTAATTTTATTTATTACTTCCAAGATTAATTCTCCGTGTGATTTCAGACATATTTAATCTTTACAAAATCCCTATTGTCTTTTTTTAATTATGTCAAAGGTTGAAGTGGATATCTGATTTGTTCAAAAGATTCCTCATGAATCCTATCCTTTAATGCATATCAAATATTCTATTATCGCCGTTTTCAAAATGGTGTGGGCAATTTATTTGTGATTGAATATTCGAATACCGATATTCGTCCAGTTTCGTCCATTTTTGTTCAGTTTCATCCGGTTTTCGTCTGGTTTTCGGGGGAGGGTATTCAGATATAACTGCGTGGCAACATTTTGATTAATCGGAACATAATGTGAAGATATACTTTTTACGGGGATGTCTAAAGC
Organism: Rhizophagus clarus; assembly: GCA_015698045.1. NCBI lineage: Eukaryota > Fungi > Glomeromycota > Glomeromycetes > Glomerales > Glomeraceae > Rhizophagus > Rhizophagus clarus. Next base: position 1,305,673 of record BLAL01000236.1, on the reverse strand, counting down.
GGGCAAATCACGTGATCACAGTAAAATATTTGTCACCCGTGTCACACCCTCTACTCTTTCATTTTTATTAAGTATTCTGGCGACGGAAATTTTTCGGTTAATAAAATCCTATATGTCACACCACTATTTGTCACGTCCGCAATTTCTTAATGCCGTAATGCGGGCCAAAAATCTGTATAAATCGGGCGACTTACCCCCGCTTTAGACGACCCCTTTTTATGGAAAGAACTAACAAATTGATGCCCAAGTAACACAAAATGTCTAGGACGCGTTCTATTTCCTGCTAATTTTCAACCTAGATATCCACGTTATGGAAACACATATTTTTCCTCTTCTTGCTCTTGCAGACGCCGATGGGCTGTCTTACAGAGGTTTCATTACTGTCAAAGTAATCTTCATGCTTTAGAATTTTCGTGCATAAACAAAATGTTTTGTTTACGTTTTCAATGAAATCCAATTTCTAGGGACAAGAACTTCCCTTTGAAATACAATTGGAAAACGGTAAATCGTTAAGAAATGCAAAATTAAATGGTAGTCCAGAGCTTAAAAGATTACTTTTTGGCCATGAAAAAGCTTTAAAACAGGTGAAAAAAAAGAAGTGTTTTTATGTGTTGATAAATCTTTTAATATAGCCTTTTTACGTCAATAGCGTCTTGAACAATGTCCTAGTTTGACTGAATTCTTCATAGATCTCAAAGATTTACTTGTTGAGTAATTATAATTTTTTTTTAAAAAAAAGATATGACCATAATTTAAAGAGACATTGGTTATTCCATTAGGAACGTATTATAACCAAAGAAAAGCGTGAACCTATGCCTGATGAAAGTTATTATTCAAAGCTTTTGTCAGAATTAGATGCCGTTGGATGGGACAAATTAGAATCTCTTGATCCTTCACTTAAATCCTTGACTTTAATTTTGAAGTATAGGAATTTTTATTTTAAATTTAAAGTTCTTTTTTATGGATTTATCGTAATCAAAATTTCCTTTTCCGTAAAGCGATTCATCAAGTCGAAAACACAAAATTTACATTACTTTATCGTTTTCTTATCCACAAACACCACTTACCGTACATATTGACCTTCCGTCTTCTGCGTCTAAAATGCCAAATCCAACAATAAACTTCAATGATGTAATCTCTTTTTATTCAAAGGTAAGATGCAAAATAAAATATTTCCTCTCCATTGTTCCATGAAAAGAAAAATTTATTTGGTCATGTGGTGCATGTTTTGTCCAAACAGTTAAAATAATTTTTTTTTTACTTGCTTATTATATCAGTTAATCAACTTTTAAATTAATTTTTTTCCTAGATAGCAAGCCAATTTTCGCTAATAATTTATTTATTTGATTCGATAACATTTAAATTTTTATACGCGCAAATTGCTTAAATTAGGAGGTTGAGAAATTTCAGGAAGTTTGGTCGATGCTTGACGACATTGATATAAATACATGGGTACTAGAACCTGATAAACCAAAACGTAGTGATATGTCACGTCGAATAGCGTTAGGAAACCATTGTTCTTTATTTATAAAGTTGGATGAATTAAATCCAAAAAAGATATGTGATTATACTTTATTTGGCGCGGAAAGTTTTATTGCACCACTTAGAATTAATATTGCGAAAAATTTTACCAATTGGAATCCTTCACTTTCTATACGTCAAAATCTTGAGAAAATATTAGAAATAAATTTCCCTTCTCCTGAGGAAAGTTCAGATTTTAACGTCGCGTGTGGTATTTGTTACGCTTATCGTTTGGATGACGTAATTCCGGATCAAACTTGTAGCAATGCTAAATGTGGTCAACCATTTCACCAAGTTTGCTTATACGAAGTGAGTATTTCAATTTCTTATTACGTAAAATTAACATGCATTAATATACTGTATAATTTTCTTTTTCATTAAAGTGGCTTCGCGCTATCCCTTCAACAACACAAACCTTTAATAGATTAAGAGGGGACTGTCCATATTGTAATGATGTAATGAAATTTTATTATGATAATATATGTATATTTTATATTTTTATATTAATTATTTATTTAAAAATTAGACAATTATGCTCATCATAAAATGATAAGTATAATACATTTATTTCAATAAAGGAAACGTTTTAAATGTATCATAATTCCCCGAGTTTCATATTGTATATTTCCTAATATAGAAACTTGTAAACTTATTTACTATGTAAGATTATCTTACTGTAAAATTTTTTATTGGGCTGCTTGCGAAATAAACAAAATAAGAAATAGCGTCATTACTATGGTATCAAACGTTTTTATAGTAATTTTTAGTACATAAATTTACGTTTTTTTTTTTACTTTTTATTCTTTTAAAATTTATATTTTTTATTTTATCGAATGTGTAACGTTTTTTGACTATATAAATGTAACAAAATACAACTAAACATATATTTATTTAAACTATTTTACAAGTACATTCGAACAAATTTCAAATCCTTTGTCATGGCATCCGACCGATCCGATAACGAAAGTGACGCCGACGCTTTTGTAGATGCATCAGATACACTTGTAGAGGATGCTGAAGGAAAACCAACGTCGTATCGATATTCTACTGCAATATTATCTTCTCTGGCAAGAAATGCTAATGGAATTGTATCAATGTTCTCATCATCATCAGATAATAAGGAATCGACGCCACAAAATAATTCCCGTGATGTTCCAAAAGAAGGACTTTCAACTGTTCCAGAAATATCAATTACAGACATGTCAAATGGTGACGGCGACGATGAATATAATGATAAACATGAACTTATTGAAAGTGATGATGCATCATCAGTAAATACTGATGTTCCGCAAAATGATTCTAAGGATTCTATAATAAATAATAATTCTGATAATAATGAACCAATAGATGTAACAGTTTATGTTAAAGATTTGGATACAGGAAAAAATATACCTGCTTCTTATTTAGAAGAAGAAATAAAAAAATCAAATAATGGGAACATTGATCCACTTTCTTTTCATATTTTGAAAAGATCGGGGTCACTCAATGAATATCAATATGAACATAGAAGGAAAGATGATAGTGATGATGAAGGTGGAAAAAGTGGGAAATATCAGGACGGGAAATCTTATAACAAGTGGGTTAAGACTATTTGTAATTTTAATTTAGCTCAAATAATATAAAAATTTTATTAATTAAATAAAAAAACTTTGACTATAAAAGGCGATCAAAATTTCTTAATCGTATAAAGAAGCGAACATCGTCGAATGCTGGAAAGGATGAAGATTATATAGAAGAAGAAGAAGAAGGAGTGACAGGAAATAATGCACCTGTATTTGGCACCGAAACACCTGGCAGTGATTTTGGACGAGCACAACCACGTTATATAAAGGTACTTTCTTTATTTAAAGGTTTGCTTAAAAATAATTAATTTAATAATGGCGATTTTTAGGTTAAAACACGACATAAACATTTCAAAGAATTTGATAGACTATTTCTTGCACAAGAACTAAGTCTCACAACACAAAATGCAATTTGGACAATGAAATTTAGTAAAGACGGAAAATTCTTGGCAACAGGAGGGCAAGATACAGTTGTAAGAGTTTGGGCTGTTATATCGAGCGACGAAGAACGAGAGCATTTTCTGGAAGGAAGTGGCACAAGTGTTTATGAAGGATCAAAAGGATCTAAATTGGGAGCTCCGGTGTTTAGAGATAAACCATTATATGAATATCTTGGTCATACTGCTGATGTTTTGGATTTAAGTTGGAGTAAAAATGATTTTTTACTTTCTTCGTCAATGGATAAAACTGTAAGGTAAGTGATTTGAGAAATTAATTTTCATTTCCAGTTCCTCAGGCTCAATTTTAATTGTATTTATTTATTTTTGTACAGACTATGGCATATTACACGGAAAGAATGTTTATGTTGTTTCCAACATACGGATTTCGTAACAGCAATCGCATTTCATCCAAAAGTAATTTACCATATTTTAGTTTTATTTTCAAACAATCTCTAATAAATATTACGTTTTCCTTTAGGACGATAGGTTTTTCTTATCAGGGTCATTGGATTGTAAATTAAGACTTTGGAATATTCCAGAGAAAAGAGTAGCACATTGGAACGAAATTCAAAACCAACAACTAATAACGGCAGTAGGATTTACACTTGATGGGAAAATGAGTGTAGCAGGAAGTTTTTCTGGATTATGTTTGTTTTATGAAACTGATGGATTAAAATATAATACGCAAATTCATGTAAAAAGTTCTCGTGGAAAAAATTCTCAAGGGAAGAAAATTACTGGAATTGAGGCTATGCCAGGAACCAAACCGGGTCAAGATAAAGTGAGCAATTTAGTTTTTTATATTAGATAGTAAAAAATTTTAATGTTTTTGTTTTTTTTATAGCTGTTGATCAGTTCTAATGACTCAAGAATTCGATTGTATAATATGCGAGACAAATCATTGGAATGTAAATATAAAGGTTATGAAAATACATGTAGTCAAATTCGCGCTACGTTCAGGTATGAATTAATTGCAGATTATAATAGATTTTACTTTGGTATTAATAAACTTTATCAATAGTGATGATGGAAGATACATTATAAGTGGATCTGAAGATAGGCACGTATATATATTTAACGCAGATCAATCACAATTAAACGCTCAATACGGGAATAATGGTGGCAATAATTGGCTTAAAAAAGATAAAATTGGCTATGAAAGTTTTGAAGGTAAATATTTAAAATTGTGTGCTTTATGAAATTTCTTATTGTTCAAAGTTAATGTTAATTTATTAGCTCATTCCGCGATTGTAACGGTGGCAGTATTTGCACCAACGAGAACAAAACAATTGATTGCATTATGTGGTGATCCAATTTTCACAAATACATACGAAACAAATAATAATGTTAATAATAACGTTTCTGCTCAAACTTATCCTGATGGAAATATTATTGTTTGTGCTGATTATTCTGGAACGATTAGAATATTTAGACAAGATTGTTCTCGTGATAACGATTCTCATTCTGTCAGAAGTACAAGGTAAATACTATTTTGGAAATATTTATTTATAATTCAATAACTTATTAAAAAATTTGTAATTTGGTAGGTCTTGGAATTCTACTATTGGAAATAGTTTAGGGAATTTCTTTTCTAAACCAAAACATAATAAAAGTTCAATATGGAATAGTGGAAGAAGAAAAAGTGATGCAAGTATGCATTCAGTTGCTTCAAGTGTTATGAGTGATGATTTAGATAATGACAATAAATTTGAAGATGATTATTTAAAATAATAATGAAATAGTAGTGAAATAAAACTTGTTGTTTATTATTTTTGTATATTAGTTGTATTATTTATTATTTACATTATTAAAAATATATATTAAATGTTAACATTTATATTTAAGTTAAAATAACTTGCCAAATTATAAAAATTCAAATAAAATGCATTTATAGTAGTATACTGTAACAGATAACTGTAAACTTTTTTTAAAGATATCTAGGTTTTATATCAATCTGATCATTACTTTTTTTTGTATATTAACCTAATTTTTTTAGTTTAAAAATCTTTTTTTAAAATTATTTAAAACTAAAAAATTTAATATATAAAACAGATTTAAATATGTAGATTTTTGCTAAAAATTTAATTTAGATCTAGTCATTCCTTTCTACAGTAAATGAACCCTTGATTAACTAAATTTTATTAATTATAAGTTATATATTATTATATGAAGTAAAGTTACAAAATAACACATATAAAATGATTCTTTTTATAACAAATTTTTTTTTCAGTAAAACAAAGATGACTAATATATCAATAGTCTTATGGTTATTTAATAAAAAGGATAATTTTTTTTTAAAATACATAATATATGAAAGATACAGAATACTTTTATAAAAAATGTTCAATAAATCATTTTAATAATATACAAAATATTATTAAATTGTATCATTGATTTCATTAGCTTTATATTTGCATATTAGAGTTAATATCATCTATATAATACCTTCTACTAACTATATTTATTTAGTATTTCTATAAAAATAAAAGTAAGAAATTTTTTAAAAAAAATAATAATAACATTTTCCTTAGCCTTTTTTTACTTTAATTTCAAAGGTTCAGTCATATTTTTTATCTAGCAATACTACAAAAAAAAAACAAAATTAAATAATTTAATTAAAAAAATAATAAAAACATCTTTTCCAGTTCTCTCTTACCTTAATTTTAAAAGTTTAATTATGCTTTTTGTCTAATAATATTACAAAAAAAAAGTAAATAAATTATTTAATTAACTAAAAAAATAATAAAAACATTTCTTTTAATCTTTTTTTTATTTTAATTTTAAAAGTCTGATCATATTTTTTATTTGGCAATATTACAAAAAAAGAAAAAAATAAATAAATAATTTAATTAAATAAAAAAAATAATGAAAAAATATAAATATTTTTCCTAGTTTTCTTTTACTTTAATTTCAAAAGTCTAATCTTATTTTCATTTAGTAATATTACAAAAAAAAAAATAAATAAAAATTAATATATAAAAAAAAAAAATAAAAAATAATTTAATTTATTAAAAAAAACTAATAAGAATCATCTTTTTTAGTTTTTATTATTTTAATTCCAAAAGTCTAATTATATTTTTTATTTGGTAATATTATAAAAAAAAAAAATTTTTTTTCTAAATTAGATTAGCTGATAAATTATTTAATTGGCAAGTCATATAATTATATCTTTATACCAAATAATTTATTATATTATGTTGAATAATTTAGTATAAATGTTGTATTTATCAATTACAGTATTATAGTAAAATAAAAATTTGGTTTTAAAAAATATTTAATAACTTATAGAATAATTATTAATTGATTAATTAACTAATTAATTAATCAGATAATTAATTAGTTAAGGTATTGATTAATTGATTTTAACTGATTTTTAACTGATTAAGATTTTGTATCAGTTCTAAACTCTATTCACTTTTAGTTTTTTTACTAACTTATTTTTCTTTATTCTTTTTTTTATGTGTTTATTATTTCATCTTTACTATATTTTTTTTATTCTTTCACTCTATTTTTTTTTATTTTATTTTCTTTCTTTCATCCTATTTTTTCTGTTATATTTTTTTTACTCTATTTTTTTGTTTTCTTTTTTTCTTTTAATACATTTATTTTATTTTATTTTTTTATTATATTTGTTTTTTTTTATCTTAGTATTTTATTTTTATTTTTATTTTTCTTTTATTTTTGTTTTTATTTTATCTTCTTTTATTTTTATTTAATTTGATTTTATTTTCTTTACTTTTTTTCTTTTTTTTTTCTTTTCTTTTATTTTATTTCTTATTAATATTATTATTTTTTTTTATTATTTTCTTATTTTTATTATTCTATTTTAATATTTCTATTATTTATGATTTTTCTTATTTTATTTTTAATTTCTATGATTTAGTTTTTTTTATTTTTTTTAATATTTTTTTTTTAATTATTACAATATATTATATAGCATATAGATGCCACTCAAATTATTTTAAGTAAATTCCAAATTAATTTGTATATTTTAACAGTCATAATTCTCAAATTCCAAATGTACAAATTGAAAAATTTATATATGTAATTTGTAAATTAATTTGGATTTGTATATTTGGGCTATCATAATCCCAAATTATTTTGGATTTGGATGGCATCTATAATATAGCATTAAGTAAATTTTATATTTTTTTTATAAGTTGCAAATAAATATATCTTTTTTATAGTTTTTCTTGTTTTTTTTTTGTTATTTACTACTAATCCTATTATAAAATTAATTTAAAGTAATAAATAAATATATATAAATCTAAAATTTAATTTTTTTTTCCCCCTTTCAGGAGGCAATAGTTTAACGTAGTTTTATTGGATACAGGAACAATTTACATTACAGTAAACATAAAATGAAATCTAGCTAATGCCATAATTTGCAATCATACTAAAAAAAACTATTTCAACCATCATTTAACAAGAGACCCTATCTATAAACTCCAACCTACGCTATGCTTCTAATGTGGCTAGGCTCCTATTACTATAGTAGGTGACCACTTAGTCAATCAGCCCCGCAATCACAGACAAGGCGCGCATTCCATCCTAGAGACAATGCAATACTAGGACTAATGAACACTGGCAAAAAATTATTTTTTATCTTTTTTTTATGATTTTTTAAGTACCAATTCCATCATCACTCCCAAAGCTTGATCCCACAGAACTAGTAGTGCCCAGCGTGTACCAGGTAAGAAAAGAAAAGTGTATGAATTTTAATCCCTATTAAACCTTGAATAGACCAAGCGCATAACAGCTGAGTCAGGTCAGGAACGTTCTTATAGGACAAGCTCACATCTTCTTACTCTACAATCCTTATAGAGCATTTCCAATTCAAAAAACTTGAGATCCTAAAAGTCAAAGAACAAGTCAATATTCTCAAAATAAGGAGATATAAAACAGATACACTTTAAAAAAATAAGACGTCTAACTAGGAGCTGACAGAGTATTGACCCAGATTGATACTGATTTTCAAAGTAAAAGCCTACAAATTAAACGAGAAAAAAAAAATTAAAAACAAAATACCAATTCAACACCTCCTTACAGGCATGTGATAAGGGATGTATGTTGCATACACAAAACCAAAAAGGATATATAAACAACAATTAAAAGCAGTTCAATAGAAATCCAGTGATCGCTAATAAGATCAACATTCTAGTACTTCCTACTCCCCCTACCAAGCCCAGCAAAAAAGTAGAAAAAATTCCAAAATGTTAAAATATTGAAAATGAGTTAGTAAAATCCACCCAAAACAGGAGGAAACCACCAAACATCCACCAAAGAAAAGCAATCCAATGATCATGTCCATTAAAAACTACTAACTAATAACCAGCCCAACTATTCACAAAACTACCAAGTTATTTCACAATTTACAGTATGAAGCATTACCTAAAAGAAAATTTGGTCTTGATAATTTCTCAGCTTGTCCAGACGAAATAATGGTGTTTGGGTAGCTGACAAGAAAAATAAGTCCTCTTTTGAGCGTCAAGAACCTTTCCACAAATACTGTGCAAACATAAAAAGTTGGTAGTGAAACCAAAACACAAACTAAAAGTCCCAGAATATCTGTGTTTTTTAGTTCCAGATGTTTTACGGAAATAGATGGATAAGTTTCATATAAAAAAAGACCCCTTTACTTAAGACTAAAAGGGTAGAAAAAGCCAGCTTTTTACTTTCAAACTTCTTGGAAAAAACAGACAAAATGATCGGCAGGAAGCCTAAAATTTAATTTAACATTATAAATTTAATATTTATTATATTTAAAAATAAAATATTGCATTTATAAATAAAATAATTTTGTTTATCAAATAAATAAAAAAATTTTTTTATCTAAAAATATAGTATTAATGATTTATAATTACATTACATAATTATTTGATCACAATAAATTTATAAATGAAAAAATATAATAAAATTCATTATAGTAAATTTTATCACTAGTTAATGTTAAGATTATCCAATTTATTATACTAAAATTTATATTTTATATTATAAATTTAATTTAAAAGCAATACTTTTTTTTTATTATTTACTATATATATCATCTTTTATATAATTATATACTTTATTTATTTTATTTATTATTATTCAATTTATTTAAATTTAATATTTTTATAATAAAATAATAAAAAATATATTTCTTTAATGTAATTAAGTTTATTTATTACAAATAGTGATCAAAATTTTATTTTACCAAATTATGCTAATTATTTTATTAATATAATATAAATTAATATATAGGATGGGGCCTTTGCAATAAAAGGTACAAAACTTAAAAAAAAATAAAAATTTAATTAATATTAAATTTACATTTATTTTAGTATAAAAAACATAATTAGCATATAAAGTAAATTTAAAAATTTTTTTGAGTTTCGTACCTTTCTATTGCAAAGACCCCATATCAGATATTATTAAATATCTATAGTTATAATAAATAAACTTTTATGCTTCATATTTTCCAAAAATTTTTGTGAATATGAGAATATTTATTACAAAAATTTTATGTTTATATAACTGGTATAATAAATAATTAAAAATTTAAAAAAATGTTATAATTCTACTAACATAAATATTTATTACAGGATATATTAAATTTTTTAAATTAGATAACTGAATCTCAATTATATACACAATGTTAGGATCTTAAACAATACTAATATAACTCATAAATAATTTGCATGTGTTTACTATTAATTCTATGCAACTTTTTTTTCATAGTAATACTACACAAACTTATATCTTAGTTAAAAAAAATTTTGTAAAATATATAAAAAATTCATTAATGCTATAACAAATTATTTGGTATAAATCAGTAGATAATTAGACTAGTTTTAAAACTGGAAGTACTCATAGCAAATTAGAAGTAATTATAGTTGTAATCCTATCTTAATAAATGATGGTATGGCTTCAATACTAAAAAAAAAAAAAAAAAAAAATTATTTGGTATAAAGGTAGGATCATGTAATTTACTAATCTAATCAAATAATCCAAATATCTAATTTTTTTTTAATTATTTATCAGTTTATTTTTGTAGTGTTTTCAGATGAAAAGTATGACTGGACTTTTGGAATTAAGGTAAGAAAGGGTGGGAAAGTGTTTTTCAGTATTTTTTTAATTAATTAATTATTTTTTTTGTTCTTTTTTGTAGTATTGCTAGACAAAATATATGACTGAACTTTTGGAATTAAGGTAAAGAAGAGCGGGGAGGTATTTTTTATTAGTGAGATACCACCATGTAATATAATTTATATTACATGGTGGTATCCCACTTAGATTATTCTTTTTTTAACTAATTAATTATTATTTTTTTTTTTTTTAGTGTTACTAGATGAAAGGCATGATCAGACTTTTAGAATTAAGGTAAGAGAGGGTTGGGAAAGGTGTTTTGTTATTTTTTTAATTAATTAAATTATTAACTTTTATTTTATTTTTTGTAGTGTTGTCAAATAAAAAGCATGATTAAACTTATAGAATTAAGATAAAAAAGGATGGGAGAAGTGTTTTTCAGTATTTTTTTAATTAATTAATTATTTATTTATTTTTTTTTTTTGTAGTGTTACCAGATGAAAAACATGATCAGACTTTTAAAATTAAGGTAAGGGAGAGTAAAAAAAATGTTTTTCAGTATTTTTTTTAACTAATTAATTAATTATTTTTTTTGTTCTTTTTTGTAGTATTGACAGATGAAAAACACGACCAAACTTTTGGAATTAGGGTATTAAAAACTAAAAAAACATAATAAAAATAAATAAATTTAGTTTAAAATACTAAAAAAGTGAAAAAATAAATAAAATAAAATAAATTTTAGTAATACTAAGTAATTTACATTTACTGAAATTAGTATTTTTTAAAAATAAATCCACATATATCTATTAAAAATTCTACGCAAATATAATATATAAATTACTCCTAAATTAATTAATCTACATAAACTTAATTTGTGGGTTTAAAAAGTAACTTCATATAAACTTTACACAAACCTGTATGTGAGTTATATTAGTATTATTTGGGGTCCTACAATATTTAAGATTAAACTTTTTTTGCAAGATATACTAATATGAAAGATTAATACCAAAGTATTTTTTTTATTGATAAGGATTTTATATGAGATAAGTAAAATGGATTGATTAATTTTTTATTTTGTTTTAATTTTATGATTATTTAGTCAGTTAATTTTTTATATATTTTGAGATGATATAAGTAATATAGTGGTAGGATTTTATTGTTATTAGTTAAATTTTTAATTAGTTTCTATTAGTTGTTTATTTTGTTTTTATATTTTAATAATGTAAATTAATATATAATTTTAGTTATTTTTATTATGTTTCAAGACATAGTGAATGATAAGACTGGTCTAAAGACTAAAAGTACTCATAATTGGATAAAAGCAATTTTTGTAATCTTTTCTTTACTAAATAAATGAATGTACAATTTTAATACTAAAAAATAAATACCATATTCAAGTAATTCAACTATTATTAATCCAATTGATATAAATTTATTATCATTTGAATCATCTTGATAAGGCAAATACAATAAGCCAATGATCACAAAAATCCAATTATTAGATCAAAAAATATCATAAAAAAATTTTAAATTTTTTTAAAATATAACTGTATACTGGATATTAATCATAAAGATTTTATTATAATTTGAATCCTTTTAATAAGATAAATCTAATAAATATAAAATTATGAATTTTTAATCACAAATACTAAAATATTTTTAAATATTCATATAATATTAATTATCATACTTAAATCCATTATTAATTATCAAAAATTTAATATTTTTACAAAAAAAAAACTAAAGTTTCTATTATAAAAATAAATACTTTTCCCTTCTAAATTATAAATAAAAAATAGAAAATTTCTTAGTTTACACAGTGTGTCTGAACATGGTACATGTGAATTAATAATATAATTTTATTTATTGTTTTTTTTCATTTCTTTTTAGATTTTTTAGGCATGACCTTTAGCTCTCCTTTAGCTTTGGGAAAGTAACAGATAGTTTTTTTTTTGCTTTTATTCTTCTTCCTTTTGACTTTTATTAACTTGTTCATTCTTTTTTTTTAGGCGTGGCTATTTTTGGTTCTATTTTAGCAGAAATTCAAAATAAGTTTTACTTTTTTGTTTTTTCTTCATCCTTTCCTTTATTTTTTATTAACCTTTTTGTCTTTTTTTTAGACATATACAGATATACTATCTCAGTTAATATTCAAGTAAGTTTTTTTGTATTTTTCTCATTGTTTATTTTCTTTAAAATGATATTAACTGATTTTCTTTTTCTTTTTTCTATGGGTGGGTGTTCTAGCCTTTCTTATATTGTTTCCCCTTTATTTCTCTTACTTTCCTTTATTTATTTTGTTGTTTCTTTCATTTTTTTCACTTCTCTCTTCGTTTATTTCATTTTTTTTCTTTCATTTTTTTCACTTCTCCTTTTGTTTCCTTTATTTCTTTTTTTATTTCTTTCGTGATTTCTTCTGTGATCTTTTGTTGTTTCATTTCATTGATCTTTAGATTTTTTTATTGCTTTTTTCATTTCTTTCATTGTTTTTCATTCTCTTTTGCTTCCCTTTATTTTCTTTCATTTCGTCTTGTTCTTTCTTATTAAACATTCATTTTTTTTGTTGTTTTTCACCACCCTTTTGTTTCTTTCATTCCCTTTAACTTCTTTTCATTTTCCTTTTCATTTCCCCTTTATTTTTTCATTTATCTCATTATTTCTTCATTTTTTCATTTCTTTTCACTATCCTTCACCTATTTTTTTCCATTACTTCCTATTTAATTATCTTTATCCCTTTTCATTTATCTTTCCTTTTTTTCACTCCCCTTAATATTTCACTGTCCTTCCTTACTGTATTTTCTATAAAATGCATTTACATTACAGCATTACAGTATTAACAATATAATTAAAATTATGAAATTTTTTGGAATGCAACTTATTTTTTATCATAAAATTAGCCAATAAAATCTGAAAATTTGTTTTTTTTATAAAATCATGTGATACAATGTCCAGACACACCGTGTACAAATAGGACCCTGGAAACTTATAATAGAACTAACCGGTGCATGAATTAGGTAAAATTTATATAAGAAAAGTGCTTAATGTTATTGGCTAAATTATAGATAAAGTTGATAATAAAGACCCAAAAATCTTACTAAAAAAGGTAATGTAATACAAAATTTCTGCAAAGTCATGTGATTTGACTGCCTTATATAGTAATAATCTTCATTTTTAGCCAATCATCGTGCAAGTAAAAAAATGATAAAATTGGTCCAATTTTGCCGGTCACATCTATTATAAGTTTCTGGAATCCTGTATAAATAGCAATTTTCTAAAAAATAATATTGTTTTAAAAAAGTTTTTTACCTATATACAAATAGAAAGTTTTAGTTTATTAAAAAATCTGATAAAAAAATAAAATAGTTTTTCAAATTAAAAAAAAAATAAATAAGTTTAAGTTTGCATAATGATCATATAAAAAAATCCTATGTAAGTTTTTTAAAATTATGCATTAAATTTCTATTATTGAGTTTTATAATAAAATTATCAGGTGGATTGCTAAGGAAAGATAATACTTTATCTAATGATTCTAATGCTTCAGAAGTAGATATTTTTGGCTGTAAATTTATTTCTTCTTCTGCAAGGTCTGTTTCATTTGATTTTATTATATTTACAATTTCCTCATCTGTAATTTCTTCTTCTCCATAATTATTATCATCATCAATTAAGATAAACTCTTTAGCACTCATCAATTCACCCAAAGTAAAATTACTATATTGAAGACTTTTATTTGTTTATTTTAACAAAAAATTTTTTATATTTAAAAACTCGCGTTATTAATGTATTAAATAATACAATACACTGTAAATGAAATTATAAAAATCTCTAGTACAAAAGTAAAAGAAGAAAGAAGTAACGCCATTATTATCTTCCAATATTGTAGAAATCTAAAACATTACCACCATATACTGACTAGAGTTCAGTTTATGTTTAGTAATAAATATTCATTTACTTAGACTAAAAAAGGTATCATTTAGAAGCAAAAAAGTTCTGTTTTTTTTGTAAAAAATAGGTTAAATTATTAAAAAGGTATATTTTTTTTTCTTTTGGATATTCATCATTATATTAATTTTATATTTTAGTTCAAATTTTATTAATTGAATTGATGGAAGTTATGGACGATCAAAATTCTATCGTAAACACGAATAATTGTGTAGCAAATATCACTAAATTTAGACATTTCTTATACCAGATACTCGTATAAACGTACGCGTTTTTTTTCAAAACCGCAAAACTAGCTCTTTGACGTTCTAATAATGTCTCTAGCCATCAACAAAAAGAGAACAAAATATTCAAATGATGGGAAAATTAGCAATAAGGTTGGTCATTGTATATGTTCTACGTTTTTTAAAAATTCGGGCTATTATTTTTTGCTAAAGTTTTTGTTTTATAACAGTCTCACAAAGAGAAAGTAGAAAAAACGAGCTCGACAGCAAAGAAACAAATTTCCATTGCTAAAAACGCGTCAAAGGAACCTTCGACAGTATGTAAAGTATATATATTCAATGTGAACAAGAAGTTTTAAATAGCATATATGTGTTATACTTCAATAGACTCAACCTTCTGTGGAAAAACAACCGAAGTTACTGTCAAAATGTAGTAGTCCGCCGAGGAAAAATGAGACGGAAGTTCCTATTCCACTCACTGAAACACCAATGATAAGGAAAAATACAAATATCCGAAAACAGAGAAGAAGATCAAGCCTTGATAAAAGAGGAAAGAGAGCTTCTTCAATTGGAAATGGATTTATCGGTTTGTAGAAAAATGATAATCATGGATGTGATATAAATTAGGTAATATTCTCTGATTCCTACATCCTGATCTCTAGCGAAACCACATCCAGACATAAGCCACAAAGAATTTTATCGTCATATTCAACCAGATTTGCCAGGACCAATAAAGTTAAGGCAACTTCTCACTTGGTGTGGACAAAGAGCTTTAGAAAACCAGAATTCGGAATATGAGAATGCATTAAAAATAGCAAAAATATTAGAAGCTGACATTTTAAATGATATAATGGATAGTAAAATAAATACATCATGGTATCATCGAAATGTACGTTACATGTCAATTTTATTTGCTTGTAGATACATATGTATTATTTATTAACGATTATTATGTTTTTAATATGAAGGATGGACAGGATATACAGCCGCTAAAAAAACGGCCACATCAGCAAAATATTGAAAATCAAAACAAGTTGAAAGAGTTACAACCAATATCTCAAAGGTAGAATATTCTGCACTTGAATGGATAATCTTTTATTTTTATCTAACGATTATTTAATTTTACAGATTGAAAGCAGAAATTGAGGAATGGGACAATCTGATGAATGGGATTAACCATTACCATTCATCAATTGTTAAGGTTGCTAAAAAAGTGTCGCAAGGGGGTAACCAAATTTCGTTGGCGTCTGATGAAGTAGATATGTCTGTTCTACATGAAGATCAACGAAAATTTTTGTTACAATACTGCACGGACACTGAAAAAACACAATTAGAAAATAATCATTTCGAGCAGATGATGGATACCATTGAAATTAAAGCAAGTATTATTTATTTTTTAATTATGATATTAAATTAATCAATAACATATTTATATTTAATCATTCTAAGGTGGACAATTTGTATGCGTTACTTTATAACGCATCATTATATAATACTGCTACACAAACATATTGCGAAAATTTATTGGTTAAACTTTTAGCAATTCTTCGCAGGCGTCAAGAAAAGAGTAGTGATATAAATATCGATACTAATGATGTATTAAAAGCATTGTCTCGTGTGTAGATTCTTTTTTTTTTGGGGCAGCTAGTTAACCCACAATTAGGTTTGATATATAATAAAATTATTTCATAAAAAGCAAAATATATTTATTGTCTCTTACTATATTAAATATAAATAACAGTCTTCATTACACTATGCAAACAATATTTAAATAAAGTAAGAAAAACTGTGTATTATTTAAATAGTATTTAAGCAGCCCCTCCATTATATTTAAATTTATATGAGCATTTTCCAATGACAAAATTATTCCGTACTAATTTCTCTCTTCTTTAAAGTTGGTTTACATTAAGTTGTATACTATTCTACAAAAATCCGTGTTAAAATCATTATTATGGAGGAGCAACACCTCTTACAGCCTCCTCCATTAATAACCTGTATTCTTTCACAAGTTCTTGTTCTCTCTCTTTCATTTCTTCTTCATAGTTTTTTTTTGCTTTTGCTATACCTTTTAGAAACTCTTTTCGCTCTTTTTGATATGGATCTGATCTGCTTTGATGGTTCTAAAACATTAATAAAAATAAGTTTGACTTAAAGGTAAAAATTAATCACATGGGCATATTATTACTTGTCTTAATTCCGTTAATTCAGATAACAACGTTTCGAAAGTTGGCTTTGCATCTTGTACTTAATAAGAGAAATAGTGTTGTTAAAATATTATACTACCGAAATAAAAGATTAAAGACTGTACAAACATTTTTCATTGACTCCGGTCAGCTTTTTACTTAGAGAAGCTACACCGTCTGTATATTTATCTGGAGCATCTTGCGTATATACGATACATTTATGTAAACTAGCTTCTTCGCGACCATTCTTATTCAACTAAAAGGAAGAAGCTAACTTAATATTCAAAAATTATTCTCCAAATATATACCCGACTATACCTCAAATTCCCGTACAAAAGTCTTTATCTCTTTCTCAACGTTTTCTTTAGGGTGATTAAATATTGTATCATAAAAATTGCTTATATCTATTAATATAATTAATATTAAAATCATCCCTTAACATTATTGAGACTTAAAAGACAACTTTCTTGCCTCGAACAATGTTTTTCGTTTCTGCTTTATGCATTTTTTAAGATGTAAAATTTAGATTTGCGTTACATCAATTTTTAAACATGTGGCAAACACTAGATCGTCATAATTTTGTCGGATCGTCGTTACAAAATTCAGATAAACTTCTTCTTAAAAGAAATGTCAAGTAGCGAAAAACAACAAAGTCCTTCCTCTTCCACTTTATTTTCTAAAAAACGCGGCTTCAATACTGAAAAGAAGCGTTCTAAAAAAAATTCAGAACGTAAAAAAGTTAAAAAACAAAAACTTGAGAGTCCACAACAATCAAATGTTACTAGCATTTCAAGAAAGGATGCTACTGGAGAGATTAAATCAAAAAATTCTGTGAATAAAAATCAACGAGCTGCTTCCAGTGATGCCATTGAAGAAAGGAAAATAAATAAAAAATCTAAGGATTCTAATACTGAAGTTGTAACTGAAACTATTGGAAATCCTGTACTACAAGAAGAAATGGAAGAGGTTGTTGGAGATATATTGTTACAACAAGATTTAGTAGCTGATTCACAATATGATGAAATAATCCAACCCTCGTTAACTCCAGATATAAAGCAAATACATATCCCAAAAGTTATTCCTCACGATTCTATACATCCGGTTGTAGCTGATACTTTCGAGCAACGTGCTATTGACGAGCCATCTGTTGAATATTTGTCAAATAATAGTACAGCGGGTGAAAATGTCATTCTCAGTCACCAAGTAAATAAAATTTCAGCTTATATGTTAGTCTTAACTTACGTAAATAGAATTAATGTTCTTTACATTATAGGTTCGTCATCAAGTAGCTCTACCACCCAATTATCCATATATTCCCATTTCTCAACATATCCCTCTTGCTGATCCTGCTCGTAAGTATCCCTTCGAATTGGATCCATTTCAAAAGGTCGCGATCTCTTGTATTGAAAGAAATGAATCCATCCTGGTTAGTGCACATACTTCAGCTGGTAAAACTGTTGTGGCAGAATATGCTATAGCTCAAGCATTGAGGGATAAACAAAGGGTTATTTACACAAGCCCTATAAAGGTAAATTTACTATCTGTGATTATCATTAGTATTAAATCGCATTAAATCGTGTAAGAAATACTTACATTATTTTATATTATCTAGGCACTAAGTAACCAAAAATTTAGAGAATTGGAATCTAAATTCCATGATGTAGGTCTGATGACTGGAGACGTGACAATCAGACCCGATGCAAGTTGTTTAGTGATGACTACAGAGGTATTTTTTAATATCATATAATATATCTTTGTTATGTTATATCAATTATTTAATGAATGAATTTAGATTTTACTTCTCATGCTTTATCGTGGGAACGACCTAATTATGCGTGAAGTATCATGGGTTGTTTTTGATGAGATTCATTATATGCGAGATAAAGGTATAGTATATTTCATTAATTATAAATTACTTATTAAAACTTTAACATAAATATCTTTTCATTTAGTGCGTGGTGTTGTCTGGGAAGAAACAATTATTTTGTTACCTCATCAGGTCCGTTTTGTATTTTTATCCGCAACCATCCCAAATGCAATGGAATTTGCAGAATGGATTTGTAAGATGCACGCCCAAGTAAGCAAAAAATAATTTTTGTTTTTTCCTTTGATCTTAAGTACATTTATTAAATTTTTTCATTATTCAATTCAAGCCATGCCACGTTGTATATACCGATTTCCGTCCTACCCCACTGCAGCATTATATTCATCCTAGCGGAAGTAATGGAATATTTGTCATCCTTGATGAAAAGGGAAATTTCAATGAAGATAGTTTTAGAAAAGCGACCGGTTTATTACAACAAAGAAATTCTGATGTTGAGTATATTATTAATACTAAGAAAAAATCGAAGAGAAAAAAGAGCAATGAAGGATCAAAAAAGTCCAAAAAGTCGAAAAAATCCAAGAAGTCAAAGGAGTCAACAGAATCAGAGCAACTTGATTCCGATGAGCCTGTGGATATAAATGAGCCAAAAGATACAAAGGAAGTAAATGAATCAAAGGAAGAAAAACCTGGTAAAGGTATGATAGTTTAATAGAAATATAAACTGAATAAACATATAGTAAAAATATAAATTTATTTTATAATTTAGAAATCTCTGATATTCGGAAAATCGTTAGGATGATCATGCAGAACGATTTTTATCCGGCTATTATTTTTAGTTTTGGAAAGCGAGAGTGTGAAAACAATGCACTTCAAATGGGAAAAGTAACTTTAAATAATGGTAAGTTGTTATCAGCTAAAAATATCCGTATCGCTTATGTTAATTAATATTAAATATCGTTTTTAATATTTTAATTAGAAGGGGAGCAAGAATTAGTACAACAAGTATTTAATAATGCAATTGAAACGCTTTCCGAAGAAGATCGTAATTTGCCACAGATTGAGCATTTATTACCATTCTTGAAACGGGGAATTGCTTTTCATCATTCGGGTTTATTACCAGTATTGAAAGAAATAGTCGAACTTCTTTTCCAAGAAGGTCTCATAAAGATATTATTTGCGACAGAGACCTTTGCGATGGGATTAAATATGCCAGCTAAAACAGTTGTTTTCACTGATTTAAAAAAGTTTGATGGAGTAACTAATAGATATGTAAGTCAAAGAACTTTAATTAAAATATTACGTGCACACTTCACTAATTTAAATTATATTTTAGATTACATCAGGTGAATATATCCAAATGTCTGGTCGTGCTGGTAGAAGAGGCA
Organism: Rhizophagus clarus; assembly: GCA_015698045.1. NCBI lineage: Eukaryota > Fungi > Glomeromycota > Glomeromycetes > Glomerales > Glomeraceae > Rhizophagus > Rhizophagus clarus. Next base: position 1,285,523 of record BLAL01000236.1, on the reverse strand, counting down.
TTGACGCTAGAGGAATTATCATAATAATGGCTAGAGAAAAAATGGACCCTACGATTGTTAAAGGAATAATTACGGTAGTGTTATTTTTTTACTTCTTTTGCTTATTGACACATGTATATATAACGCATAATTAATAATTTACAGGGCGAATCGGATAATCTTTACTCCTCTTTTCATTTGAAGTATAATATGATTTTAAACATGACCAGAGTTGAAGGAATCAGTCCCGAATACATCCTTCAGCGAAGTTTTTATCAGTTCCAAAATACTGCTTGTTTGCCTGTACTTGAAGAAGGTATTTGATGACTTGTTAATTATTTAATAAATATTTGATGATTTCTCAACTTTTCTGTTATAAAAAGAATTACTACGATTGGAAGAAGCGTACGCATCTTTTGAGATACCTAACGAAGAAATTATCGAAGAATATTATAATATTCGAAAACTTTTAGACACGTATGCTCATGATATGCGTCGGGTTATTAGTCATCCGATCCATAGTCTTCAATGGTTAAAACCAGGTCGATTAGTATCGATAAAACATGCGGATATGGATTTCGGATGGGGCATGGTTGTTGCTTATGGCAAAAGAAAGGCATGTTTTATATATACATATGATAAAAATTCTGAAACTCTATATGACAATTTATTTTATAAAATTAGGATCCGAGGAATTTAAACGTTTTAAATAAAGTTACATCAGAGCTGTCGACGACGTCCGAAATAAAGGATAATACAAATAAAGAAATTCAAGAACCTCAAATCTTATCACCGGAACAATATTTTGTTGATGTTTTACTCAATTGTGAACCAAATTCTATTGTTGCAAAATCGGCTGAAGGGAAAACCATCGGTGTTAGACCATGCAAAGAGAATGTAATGGGAGAAGTTTTGGTAAGAATATATAACTAAAAATTTATAACTCAAATTATATTATTAATTTATTATTTTAAAATATATAGGTCGCTCCTGTTGAATTATCTACAATACATTGTATTAGTTCAATCCGTATTTTTCCGCCTAAGATTCTTACACACAAAAAGATTAGAAATAACTTATATGAACAAATTCAAAAAGTAAAGAATCATTTCCCGGAAGGTATACCGATCCTGGATCCAATAGAAGACATGCACATTCGAGATGAAGATTTTGGAAAGTTAATTAGGGTAATCTATTTTTAGTTATTTTTATTCAAAAATTCTTCGTTCTAATGTTTTTTACATAATTATTGTTATTAGAAAATTGAAATTCTTGAGGCAAAGCTTTTTGCTAACAAACTCCATAAAACACCAGAGCTTCCGTTATTATATGATCAATACGCTCAGAAAGTTGCTTTAAATAATAAAATAAAAAGTTTAAGAAAAAAGATCAATATATCAAATTCTATATTACATCTCGATGATCTTAAATATCGAAAACGATTATTAAGACGACTTAATTATTTGACAGACGATGATACTGTTTCGTTAAAAGGGCATGTTGCCTGCCATATCAATGCTGGTGATGAATTAGTAATCACCGAAATGATTATGAACGGTGTCTTTAATGACATGAATGCAGAGCAAATAGCTGCTTTATTAAGCTGTTTTGTATATGAAAATGGTGATAAAAAACAACATACTCTTAAAGAAGAGGTATATGTACTTTACCGTAGATTACAAGAGGTGGCACGTAATATAGTTGCTGTTTCTAGTGAGTGTAAGATAGATATGATAGAAGAAGAATATCTTGCGACATTTTGTCCTGACATGATGGAGCCTGTATATGCATGGGCTCAAGTAAGTATTTTTTTATTAAAATGTAATAGAGATGATAAATAATTCTAAAAAATTTTTATATTTAATAATACAGGGAAAATCGTTTTCGGAAGTCATGAAAGTTTCCGACTCCATGTTCGAAGGACATGTTGTTAGGACTTTTCGTATGTTGGATGAATTGTTACGAGGGATGATTAATGCAGTAAGAAAGATCGGCGATTTAGAACTAGAAGAAAAGTTTAAATTAGCTATTGAAAAGACTAGGCGTGGTATAGTTTTTGCTGCATCATTATATACTACTTAATTAAATTTAAGATTATGCTTGTGAGTTAATTTAATCAATAACATTCCTGAATAAATCAATAAAATATTTATATTGTTATATAAATCTTTAGTCATTTATTAGGAATTTATTTGTTTGAAGCAAATCAAAAAAACTTGGATAATAACTTAGGCTTAAAAATTGTTGTGAAGTTTCTTGAGATCGTAACGAGAGGGTATCAGGAAAAAACAATTTAATGCCATATAAAAATAATTAACAGTATCAGATTTTCATAATTTATTGGCCAAAATTTTATGGTCCAGGTTCCAAAATGACAGGATCAATAATAATTCTGATCTTTCTGAAGAAAGGAAATGTAAAATAAATGGATTAGAAATCCAATGTAAAATTCATTGCGCATTGTAACATTAATTTGACATATGATTGATATAATAAAATTTTTGGTATAGCATTCTCTTTAGTACATCAACAAGGTTTAAATCAATTAAAACATTAAACTGGTCATACTAACGATTTTCGAATTTATAATTCTGGCCGAAATTATCCTGGCCAAAATCGTAATTCTGGCCTAAATTTTGTTAAAATTGAAAAATGCGCAACATTGCATTAACAAATTTTATATATCTTGCCTTTGCTAATAATTTATCTTAAAATTTATCATTTATAATTCATTTAATTTACTTTAAAATTTAATAAATTAAAATATTATATTAATAAAAGTTTTAGATATTTAAAATATAAAAACATATAGTATAGTATTGCATATAGTACTTCAGACTTTTATATAAAAAATCTGGTTTTAATATTTAGAGTATTTTAAGTATTATAAAAGAAGAATATAGTATAGTTTTTACTAAAATTAAACAAATTACTAGAATTAAAAAAAAATATAAATCAAAAGTAAAATTTAAGGTAAAATCTTAATATATATTAAAAAGGATTAGATTTGAATTTATGTACAATAAGCCAAAAAAATCATATAGATTTTTTCTTTCTAAATAATTTTTTTTTTTTTTTTTAATGATCTATATATACTTTTATTGCTTTAAATAATTTTAATAACATATAATTTTGAAATTAAGTACCTTTTTTTTTATTAGAAAAGTATTTAGATTAGACTAAACAAAAAGTATGTTTAACAGTTTTGAACAACTTTACTTAAGCATAAGAAGTTGATTTTATTTAACTAAAATAGTAAATTACACTTTAAAATTAAAAATCAATTTTGTACTCTTATCTATTTTTTTTTCTAATAAAATAAGTATATCTTTTAACTATAAAAAAAAAAAAAAATTAAAAATCAAATAATCAATAAATAATTATAAATACAAAAGTGATTGCATTTCACAAATATTAGACTAATTATTTTAATATTTTTACTGTAAGTAGATTCTATCTGTTGAATAATTTTACTTAATTGCTAATCTGCATAAGATTGGTATTGCATTACTAATAAAATTTGGGATTAATAGTAATAATAAAAAAAAGCATTTTTTGCATCTCATATATAGAATAAATTTCCACCCATTTTATAAACAAAAATATCTTAAATACAATATTTTCCTTTATTTTATGAAACTTTATTTTTGGCAAATTTGACTTACTATAACTATATTTCTATAACTGGTTTTTTTTAACTTTCACTTATTTTTAATAATAAAACTATTTTTAAAAATAACTGTAAAAGCTAAAAATTATATGTTTTTAATGTAAATAATACAATATAGTAAAATGAAATATTGAAATTTCATATATTTTAAGATGTAAATCTGATATGTATATATAGTAAATTTATTATTTTGCATATGAATATATAATTTTTTTTGCAAATTCTTTTTTTTCAGGTATTTTTCAATATATTATATGATTTTTATTTATAGTCAATATGTTGTTTATGAGATATCCTTTTTTGAAGTTTGTGTTCTAGCATAAAATCAGTAAATTTAACTCCAAATTTTATTAGTAATGTAGTACTGATTTTAGGGCAGATTGGTAATTAAATGGAAAAAGGCAATTTCATTTGGTTAAAATAGTGAAATCGTATTTTAAAGTTGCAAAATGGCATTTTATAAAAAATTGATAATACAAAAATAGTTAATACTTCACAAATATTAGTATACAATTAGATTCAATTTTAATTATATTTAAAAAAAAAAAAATTTGAAATTACAGTAATATTATTTGAAAAATACAAATTTCTTTATGAATATTATACTTAGCCTTAAGAAAATTGAAATTTAAATACTTTTGACATTGTTGAATAACTTTATTTAAGTATAAAAAAATGATTTTATTAAACTAAAATTTATTTTACATATAGTTAAATTTAGTAAATAAAAAACAAAAATAAAAGAATATTATTATAAAAAAAATATTTTTTTTATAAATATAATATTTAATTTATAAAAACTAAAGTATATAAATTTAATAATATATTAAAAAAAAGAAAATATCTTTTTAAAAAAATTTTTAAAAGTATGTATAAATTAAAATTCTTTTATATATACATATATATAATATAAAGATCACTTATTACATAAAATTTATATATAACTTCAAAAATTTCAACTTCTTATTACACATTTATAATTACAACTTTTTTATATTTTGCTTTCTAATATGCAAAATTTTATATGACTTAAAAAATAATTTTATATAATAAATAAGCAAATTTTTTTATTATCTATATATATATTATTTATAGTTCTGTTGTAATTTAATGAGTTTAAATTTCAAATATTCAGTTCAGATAAATATCAATATTGCTGGAAAAAAATAACAAACTACTTAAAATCATTTATGTTAAATTTACAATTAAGTTTGGTAGCAGAAATATTTTTATGTAAAAATATTTTATTTCTCATGATATAAATTTCTTATATAAAATTAAAGGGAAATTAAATATAAAATTATATCATAAGATATTAAAAAAAAACTTTATGAAGATACTTTAATCATATATAAAACTAAAATTAGTTAATTTTAACCTTTGAAATGATCAAAATGGTCATTATAGTTATGTAATTTTTATAGTAAACAATAATATTAAGATCTCTACATCTAGTGATTCAATTTTTATGATCTTTACATAATTGGATTCAGCTTATCGAAAGGATTTCAATGATATGTATTGCATATTTGTAGTATTAATATTAATAGAATTATTCATATTTAAAATTTGGTATTAAATAATCTTATAATAAACAATAATATTAAAATTCAAAATTAACAATCTCTACATCTAGTAATTTGATTTTTATGATTTTTATGCAGTTGGATTCAGCTTAACAAAAGAATTCTAATAATATAAATTGTATATCTATAACATTAATATTGATAGAGTTATTTATATTTAAAATTTGGTATTAAATTATAATTATAAAAATCATATGAGTATGACATAATTTTAACTATTTTGACTTTAATTTTAACTTTTGACTTTTCCAAGTCAAAATATTTTGACTTTTGGATTTTAATTTTGATTTCATATATAACTTTAATATTATGAATTAAATATTAGAAATATTATCTTTTAATAAAATAATGACTCTATATATACTACTATATTTACTAAAAAGTAGATTGAGAATAATAATATTAAAGTTTTACTATAACCATTATAGTTGTTTAATTTCAATTTAATAGAACATTTTTAAAATAATATTGATAAATAAATTAGAATATTAAATATTAAAACTAGAAATAAAGATGCATTGTGAAAGCATATCTTTAAAATTTAAAATAAAATATCATTAAAAATATGAAAAATTGTTGGTGCCACCCCGGATGGTACATGATTTTTTGCCACCCCTATTACGTGATTATAAATTAATTGTTTAATTTTTTTATACGCCGCTTTTTACTTTCGTTACTTTCAGTATGTTTTATTTTTTTAAATCATTTTTTTTTTATTATAAATCAGCATTAAATAACGTTGTTTTTTTGTAAGTGCTTATTTTTTTGGCTTGGAAGCTTCTTTTTCAGCATTGTCAATTTTTTTTTTGTTAATTAACGTTAACACTTTCTTTTGCAGGTTAATCTTTTTGACGGTTAACAACTTTAGACTTCGTCGTCAAGTTTCCAGTAAATAATAAGTTCAAGACACTTTGAATCTTTAGATTTGCCTTCTTTAACTAACCATCTTTTCTTATTTTTTTTTCGGCTGGGCTTTTCTTTTTTTGCGATTTTATTTTCATTTTGTTTTGGGTATTTTCATTTTTTATTTTGTTCTTTATCACACCTTTTCATAATTCTTTCATCCTTCATTGTTTTTTTGTTCACTCTCGTCCTTTATCATTTCTTTTTACTATTACTTTCATCTTTTATTGTTTCTTTTGCTTCCACTTTCATTTCTTTTGCTTTCCCTTTCATTCTTTATCATTCCTTTTATTTCCTTTTCCTTCTTGATCATTCCTTTTGTTCTCTCTTTCATCTTTGATCATTTCTTTTGTCTCGTTTCTTTTATTTCCTCTTCATCTTTGATCTCTCCTTTTATTATTATTTCATCATTAATCATTACTTTTGTTTCCCTCTCATCCTTGATCTCTCCTTTCATCATTATTTCATCCTTAATTGTTCCTTTCGTTCCCTCTTCATCATTAATCGCTCCTTTCATCATTATTTTGTCCTTGATCATTTCATTTGTTCCTTCTTCATCCTTGATCTCTCCTTTTATTATTATTTTATCCTTAATCGTTACTTTTGTTCCTCTTCATCCTTGATCTCTCCTTTCATTATTATTTTATCCTTTCATTCCCCTTTTATCCTTAATTGCTCCTTTCATCATTATCTTATTCTTGATTATTTCTTTCGTTTCCTCTTCATCCTTGATCTCTCCTTTCATCATTATTTTCATTTCTTTCATTCCCTCTTCATTCTTGATCTCTCCTTTCATCATTATTTCGTCCTTGATTGTTATTTGGTACCCCTTCATCCTTAATCATTTCTCTTTTGTCATTATTTCATCCTTGATTTTTTTTTTTCATTCTCTTTTTTCTTTGATTGCTCCTTGCATCACTATCTCGTTCTTGATCATTTATTTCGTTCCTCTTTTATTCTTGATCACTCCTTTCAGCATTCTTTTATTCCTGATCACTCCTTTCATCATTATCTTTTTTGATCTCTCCTTTCATCATCCCTTCATCCTCGATTTCTCTTTTTGTTCCTCATTTTCTTTCTTATTTTACTTTATCCCTTTTACCTCTTTTCATTATACATCTCTTTCTTTACTATTGTAATTTGTTATTAGATGTCATTCGTGCCATTTATTATTTATAGATTTTAGCAACAGTTTGAAGTTTTAACAAGATTTGAATTTGAGATTTTATGCAATTATCATATTCCAAAAACCAAAATACTTTTGCTACATGGTTGATATATTTGAAATTTTGACACCTGATTTTAAGCTTTAACAATAGTCTAAAATTTCAATAATAGTTTAGAATTTCAGTAACAGTTTGATATTTTAGCAATCATTTGGAACTTTAACAATATTTTAAGGTTTTAGAAATTTGATTTTAAGTTATTATCAAAATTTTAAACCATTGCTGTAATTTAAAATTTAATTTGAAATTTTGGCTAGAATATCAGCAATTTAATATACTGAAATATTTCAACATCCAACTTTAATTTTAACTATTTTGACTTTAATTTCAATTTTTGATCTTTCCAAGTCAAAATATTTTGACTCTTGGATTTTAATTTTGATTTCATATATAGTTATAATAGCTTAAAATTTTTCTTATTATTTTCGTTCTAAAAGATTTTATGATACTGAAAACTATCTGACAAGAATACATTCTAATCTGATAGTTTATTTGTCACTGTTATAAACTTTAAGATACTTGTAATTGGATATCAATTAAACTCTTGCTAAAAGATATTTCTTATATACTTTTATACTGATTAATATGATTTTTCCTAAGAAACTTAAGTTTCTAAGAAGAGTATAACTATTCCATTTTGCTAATATATCATAGACTATTAAATCCAACAGCTATACCTGTTTTTTTTCTACAGGATTGTAATCAGTAAGGATAAGATTAGAATTTTTGAAATTGTCTACTAAATGATCTTGTTTCCTCTTTTTATCTTAATTGGTTATTTGCTGCTTCAAAGGTTTATTTTTATTACTACTCTTCAAAGAAGTCAAAGGTTGAGATAGAACATTATTATTATTAAAAATAACTACTTTTAAACCAAAAAGTGTATTCTTAGGTGATGAACTGCTAGAAATAATATAGAGATTTTCTTTCACTGTTTATTGCTGTTATTGTTAGGATTTTTTAAGCTTCTTCTTAGCAGTTTTTTTCTAAACCTTAGATAAAGGTATAATAGGTGGTGTAATTGAGGTGAAATGATGCAAAGTACTAGGTTTGTATCTCCTATTAAGTTATTAAAATTTATTGAATCTGATTAGTGTTATTGATTTTGCAAATTTACTAAATCAGATACAGGCTGAGTTTGTTGTTATTGTACAGCTGCTAGCTTAGTCCTTTTTGCTATGCATATGTCATATTTATGATAGTTTAGTTGCTTGACAAAATGTCTTATTATTGTAGCAAGAAGGGTAAGTAGAAGAAGAATCTTAGATATAGGTTGAAATCAACAGTTGCCAAAGACTGGGGTTCTCTACTAGATTTATAACATCTTGATTTCTGCCAAGATAAGCCTTATTGACTCCTTATCTATGTATATACTGTCAAAAAAGTTATATTTCCAGTTCTCTTATAAGATGTCTTGAACAAAATCTTTAATATCTTTAAAAATATCATCTTTATATTTGTGAAAAAATAACTCTGTATTTTCAATTATAGTTTTTGAGATCATAGAATCCATTTCTGTTATTTAAAGTACAGGTTTTCTAATAGTCAAAAACAGTTTTTAGATAAAATAAAAAAAATTTTCTTTCTGTAAAAAATTTGGTTAATGGATCAGCGGTCTTCATATTTACAATATAATATTTAAATTAAATAATATAATAAATAATTAAAATATTTAATATTCCAATTAAACAAATTCAATATTGAATTAAATGAAAACTTTTTATACTTTTTATTTTATTTCTTTAAGATATTATGCAGTTGGTATATTTATAAGAATCTAAACAAGCAGACAAATAGTTTATTCCTTTATTGGTTATCTGAATAGATGGCTAGAATTATTTATATATAGAATTTCTTCTTTACTGTAATCTATTTCATGTATCTAATATGATTTACTGTAGAAATAAGAAAGTCATATTATGTTATATATAAGACATCAATTTAAATATTGTTTAAAATATGAATTGGTTAGTAAAATAATCTTTTGACAAATTACAATACATACTTTAGTGAAAGGTATTTGCTTGAGATTTTTCATTCATGAAATATGCGTATAATTAGGATGTCCAGGATTTCATGGTGTGATGATCCAAAAAGTGTGGACAAAAAGTGTGATTTGGTGCGATTTTTAATTCTGGCCAGATTTAAAGTGATTCCGGCTGGAACTAACAATATAATTTTACATCAAATTACCAAATTAATTTGGCAAAATTATAAACAAAAAAAAATGAATTATGTGAAAGATAATCGACCAATAGGATTTAATTTACTACGGATAATGCGAAAAATGTGCGAAAAAATAGCAAAAGTGCGAAAAAATGTGATCGTTCCATCCTGGACACCCTACATATAATTAATTTAAGACTAATTGAACAAGTTCGTTGCAAAAATTTTAGGTGCATTTGAATTTTTGCTTTCTTTGCCGTAATTATGATCAAGAATGTGAGAGTTTTAATAAAACTGGAAAAATTATATTATTGTACGTCAAGGCAATTTTTATTGTAAATCTGTATATTGAGGTAGTCGAAATCCGTACTCTATCCGTAACGAGGCCCACCGAACTTTAGCACAATCAGGTATATTTCAAAGAGAATTAGTAAATACTACTTGTAATAAATACGTACATTATATTTTTTTTGGATTGATGATGTAATTATTTTGTCATAAAATCATCACCTTATCATACATCATGTGATCTAACAATATAAATTGATTTAAAATTTTATCGTCGTCCTCGGGAAATATAATTATTTTCCCCATTTAATAATACTAAATTATGGACACGCTTCCGGAATATTATGCAATTCTCGAAGTCCCTGAAACCGCCACAACCGAGTATGTTATGCTAGTCAACTCTTTTTAATTTAAAAAAAATCCTATTCAATAAACTAACTTTATTATTAAGTGAAATTCGAGAAGCTTACAAGCGTAAAGCTCTTGAAACTCATCCGGATAGGTATACTCCAGGCTCGAAAGATTCAGGGATAAATCCAAGACTTTCTCAAGAGGAAGCAAAAATACATTTTCAAAAGGTGGCTGATGCCTATTTCGTTCTCAGCGATAAGGAAAGGAGAGCACAATATGGTTCGTATAAGTGTACTTTTTTATTATTTATTTATTATTTCGAAAGTTTATGATAGAGGCTATTATTAAAAGATAATACGAGGGCGTCTCGAAAGAAACGGCAAGGAAATTCATGGCAAACATCACAGGCTGATCCAGATCAAGTTTTTGGTGATGTATTTGAAGACTTATTGAGAACAGAAGTAGAAAATCCATCTTGGTTCTATGCACCTATTGGTGCTGTTACTGGCGCATGCCTTGGATTTATTTGTGGTAATGTGCCTGGTTTGATATTAGGTGCTTATGTAGGGAATAAATTAGGCTCTATTAGAGATGCAAAAGGTATGTTTCATTGAAATCTGTTTAAGCATACTACATGAAATAGATGAATAATTAATTAAATTTATAGGTATGTCTGTTTACGATGCGTTTTCGAGACTTAATGGTAATCGTAAAGCAGCAATCCTAGCCGCACTTGCTTCTAAATTGATTACTGCCGGACGAGTTTAAAATAATAATTCTTACGTTAATTGTAATTGTAATCCTTTATTGATTAGACTAATTAAATTTAATACTCTTTTAACTTTTAATTAATTAATTAGTACATTATTTAATAATATTATTGAATTAAATGTCAATTCTTTTCATTATAAACAAATAAGTTATTAATTTTATCATCTTAATTTTTTGGGGGGTTTTTTTTTTATTTCCAAAAATTAATAAATATGATTATGCAATTAATAATTGTTCTATGTACAAATGCACAACTAAGTATGCTTGGATGATTAATGTTACACACAAAATTTGGTTGTCGCAAAAATTAAGGTAAATTAAACTACCGCCAAATCTTTGTTAAAAAAATTTTTTTCTTTTTTTTTGGTAGCCAGAGGATGACATTGTCACCAACTTGACATTCCATGCGAATTAGATAATATCTATTTTCTACGAAAATAACATTTAAATTGAATCAAAATACAATACAATAAAATAAAATATGAAAACGAATACCATTTTATCAACATCTGAAAAGTTCATATATTAAACAACATCCCATTCCAACAAAGAAAAAAAAAAAAAATATTATAAAAAAATGATAAAAGTGATAGTTAAATTTGGAAAAAATACAGAAATGGTAATAAAAATCCCTCCTTTGCAGTAACACCATATCCACCACGTCGATAAGAAGTCACCTACAAAAAAGAGTTCAAGATACCGCCCAAAAGCTCGATCAAGAGAAGTTTATAACAATGTTGGATCCATGGAGAAGGCTCCTTTAATAATTTAAATTTTTTTTAGCACTAAATATTGAAATACAAGAATCAATAAAAGACAACATAATTATAAATCATCTATTATACCTGTTATGCATTCTTCTGAACATCTTCGCTCCTTCGGGAGTTTCGAATTCTACTTCTGCGGTTTGAGCCGAACGATCGAACGTAATCGTCTAAAATAATAAAAAAGGTTCCGTCAATTTCTTGAATCATCAAGTTAATTTTCATACAAATTGAATAACCGACCGAAAATCCAATAGGAACTTTATTTGCCAAATCCTGGATATCGCGCCTAGTCACATTCTTAACGACATTTCTAATTGTTAATTTGTTACCTCCGGATGAAGGTGCACTATCGGCTTTAGTGGTGGGTTTAGATATTGGGGAAGATGCAGCGTCAGCTTTTGTCGATGCATTTCTGGCAGTGTTTTTGGGTGTAGGTTTTTGCATGGGTTTAGAGGTTTGCTTTACCAAAGTAGAACTAGTAGCACTATTAGATGCTGGAGAAATTTTATTTTTTGCGGTTGCTGAAGCTGTCTTGTTGGTATTCGTTATAGAAATTCCTTGTTTGGAATTAGAGACTTTAGCGGCAGGAGGACTAGAGGAATTCTTTGTCGCAGGTGAAGGAACAGCCTTATTTTTTTCAACATTTTTTTGTAAAGCTGATGACGACTTTGTATCTGGAACAGGAGATTTGCCGTTTGCAACTGAAATTTTCTTGCTATCGGGTTCTTTTTGTTCGAATCCGTCATTTGGAACCTTGCGTTTTGGAGAAGGTTGCATAGGCCTTTGAGTTTGATTATTATTTTGCTGATTTGTTGGTCTTCGTGGTGAAATTGAGTTATGATTAAAGCCTGGACTGCCACCTCTTCCCCCATACGAATTATTATTACCACGACCACTAGTCATTGGTGTAATAGAAGGATGATATGGATGTATATCCATTTGTCCTTGATATGGCATCATGTTCATTGGAGGTCCACCAGACCCCATGGGATATTGGCTCATAGGATTCCCGAATGGCAATGTATGTGGTCGTAATCTGGCAAAATTTGGATTAACATGTATATTCGGCCCAATCATTCCTATGGTGAGACAACAAATATAAAACTCAAAATTAAATTACTTTACTGAAAAAAAAATAATAATAAAAATAAATCGAATTCATCATATATTTTAGAAAATAAATTAAAATTTCACAGTACTTACCGGGAGGTATTAACATAGGCGGATTGTTTAAAGGCATCTGTCCCATTTGCATACTAAAAAAACAATAAATATTATGTTAACTTATTGTGACAGATCCGGCCGGACATAATTAAATAATTACCCAGGCATTCCTTCTAATCCTGGACCAAATCCTGGACGAAAAGACGACATGCCACTATTTAAAAATGAATTATTATTATTAATTGGACGCCAATCGTTATTCCTTCGACCACCTCGTCCTCTATAATTTTGTAAATTTTGTTGTTGTTGATTATTCTGTTGCTGTTGACGCTGAGTCTGTGTCCGTTGCGTTTGAGCTTGACGTTGTGTTTGTATTTGTTGCTGTGATTGCGATAATTTTTGTTTTTGTGATTGCTGCTGTATTTGTTTGTCTGCAGACGTTGAAGCGTTGAGAATTTCACCATCTTCTTTTTCAGGAGATTTTGAAGTCCTTTTAGATTTAATGTTAGAAATAGTATTAACTTTAGTACCATCCGATTGTGATGTTGTTGACCTTTTTGGAGCGGTTTCTTTTGGGCTAATATTTGCATTGTCTGTATCAAAATTGTTTGATGTCTCAGATTCTTCATTGAACTTCCCCTCCTTTTCCACCTCATTTGGTGGGTCTAACCCTAATTCTTTCCAAAATTCGTCATCTTCTACAGTCACATCATCAACATTCCCACCATATTCATTAAGATCCAAATCAAAATCATCGAATTTAAGTTCGTCTTGATCTTTTTGTTGTGATAAGGTTGAATCATTATTCAACTCTATGTTTTCAGATAACTGGTTATCAGTTAATTCGGAGTCTTCTTTGTTTTTTCCTTCTGTGCTGAATTTCTCTACTATTCGAATATTTAAAAAAAATTTGCTCGGTCAACCATCATCTATATAATAATTCCTACATGGTATATACAACTCACCTTCGGTTAATTGGTCACTGGTTGAATAGTTCATATCAGATTCAAGACTGAACAAACTGTCTCCTTCCACTAAAATAGAGTTAGTGGCTTGAGGATCTTCAGAAAGACTGAAATCGACATTGCCATCAAAGTCCAAAATAATCTCGTCTACATCATTCATTTTGTTTTAGTTCTCTTAGGAAAACCTTTGGTTAGAACTTTTAGCGCTTATGTAAATATTTAGCATAAATAAATATATTTATAAATGCAACTAGCTGTACTTGACCGTTTCTGGTCAACTACGAAAAACTATAGGGAAAGGAAAGTGGGCAATTCAAGTGCGACGGTCAGGTCATCGGATATATATAACCCTTTGTGACTTACCGCAGTAAGCAGTAAACTGTTATATGGATAGGTATATTTAATAGTCACTATCATACGATTCAGATTTTCAGAAATGTTACGCTAACTCCCATATTCAATGAACTTATATACGACGAGATCTTTGACGGAGCTCTTAAAACGGGTTAGTAACGAATCGAATGGTTTAAACAAACAATCATTGTCAATTTTTTACTTTATTGATCAAATTCTCGAGAAATTTACTTTAAATCAGTTATTATAATTTCTTTTAGCAAATTAATATAATTAACAGTTAATATATAATTTAATTTAAATTTCTTTACATCTGATTATAAATTAAAGTTAAAAATTTGATATTATTTTTTAAATGTAATATTCATTCATTCGGAAGTTTATTATTAAAGGAAACCCTGGCGCAGCATAAAATCGGGAAAAACGATAGGTTTCAAAATTTCCAGAATTCTACCTTTTTATATTTTTTTTTCGACCGATACTTTATTCGATTTTTGTTGTTGTTGATGGTGTCACATGTATTATATTGTGTATGTTGTGTCACGCTATTACATCACAAGTAATAATCTGCTGATTTGCTGAGACGATTTCCTCGTTACAAAAATGTGCTAAAATAACTTTTGGTATTGTGGTATTGTAGAAGTGTTACTTGACTTTTTTTTTCAATTTTTATTTTCGAATTAATAGTAAATAAATCAACATTGTTAATGGTGTTTATGAATACTATAATATGGAAAAAGAAATAATTTTAGAAACTACTGCAAGTTATCAAGATAGAGACGGTATATTAATTCTAACTCCCAAAAGATTACAGTGGAACGTTCAAGGAGAAAGGTCACCGACGATCGATACAGCAATATCAGAAATAAAAAGTAACTTCATGACCTTTTAGGAAGGATCTATTGATATACAAATATTATTTGATTACTACTAAAATTTTATTTCAAATATTTAATATTAGATTTATTCGTTGGAAAGACAAATGTAGCCGAAGCAAAATTTAAAATTAAATGTACCGATTATAATAATCAAGAAATAACACATACAATCGTCTTAAAATCACAGTCAGCATGGCAAGATTTCGAAATAATAAAAACCCAAGTTAAAATTAATAAAGGGCAAGGGCGATCTGCTGCACCGTCTCCTGCCCCGCAACGGTCAGCTGCAACTTCGCCAGTACATTATAAGTCTGCGGCTCCCTCTCCAGCATCTGGTGGTTCTTCACCCGCTGTTTGGAATAATAATCTTAATAAGAATAGTGCCACAACAAATGGTAGAAATGGTTCGATACCGTTGAGAAAAGTTACTCCGAAGGAAATCAATTTACGTAAGAACTTGTTAATGAGAGACAAGAAGCTAGCAGATCAACACAGAATGCTTGTCGTTGAACAGAAATGTATTACGGAAGAGGAATTCTGGGAATTGAGAAAAGTATGGTGTTTCCATACATTTTTCATATTTTCTTCTGATCATATTTTTGTGGGCCATTTGTTTTTTTTTTTGTTGGCGAAAATTTTTTTAAAGTGCTAAATTAAAACGGTGGATGATGGCATAGAATCTGCTACGTGATCAAGATACGCGAACGAGCCAACAGAAGGGCCGTTCTTCGACTATGCCTAACCTACGGCCAGTTACCGAAGAAGGTGGGGAGGCCAAGATAAATATTACTCCGCAATTGATCAATGAGATATTTGAAGAATATCCAAGGGTTAAAATTGCGTATGAAAATAATGTTCCTAGTAAGGTATATTATGTTTATTAATTGCCAATTTAGTTGTTCAATTTTCTTCAATAAAAAGCATTTAATTTATAATTAATTTACTCTTTAGATAAGCGAAGAGGCCTTTTGGAAACGTTATGTTCATTCTAGGTTTAATGATCGAAATAGAGGCACAACAAACGGAAACGATGATATATTTGAGAAATGTTGGGCTGAAACAGAAGATGGTGAGTAGGATTTTTCTTTCTGATCCTAATTGTTATAATATTTAATAATCAGACTCTAATGGATCTCATATATTTATTCATTATCAGATTTGAATCAAGAAAGGGAACATGGACGAAAGAGATTAAAAATAAGTAATCTTAGAGACTTGAATGCAACAAAAGAAGATCACATGGAGGTAATTGATTTAATTAATTATATACTTAGTAACTAACTTGTTTAGTAATTCTTGGGCCTTCCGAGAAAAGTTCCGAGTAAAGTCCTATTATGTATTTTGAATTGTTCTTTATATATTTTGTCGTTCAGATTGACTTTGCTCCGGACGTCACAATGAGAGCGGGCCAGGGAAAAATTCTTTCTTTATTACGAAGAAATAATCGACATGGGGAACGAATACTAGAGACTTCTTGGTTTGTGTTTGATTATCGTAATTTTAATTATTTACTACGATTTATTGATTAATTGTTATTTTTAATTTAGTGAAAAGTCTCATAAATATAAGGAAGCGATGGCTCAGCAACAAAAGGTTTTAAAAATAATAATTTTTAATTTAAACAATCTGTTTTCTAAGTCACTAGTGTTTGGATTTGGACAATTGGTCACGTATCAATACAAAAAATAATTGGAGTACTGGACATATGTCCGATTGGTTATCCAATTAAGTCTAAATGTCCAATTAAACAGATATCTCAACACTGGATTAAATTATTTCTTTATTTTATCAAATTTAGGAAATTTATAAAGATGATGTTGTAATGGACGAATTAATTGAGGAGACGTCACCCAATACATACAAATTAGATATTACAGATCAGCGTGAATATTTTGCCAGTCAAGCAACTGAAATTGACAATGATGTTGAAATGGTTGATGCTGAGCAGGTTAGTCAACCAATTTAAATATTTGGGCGTATTGCCATAATTAACTTTGTAATGGTAAACCATTTATTAGAGTTCTATTAAGCATCAGAGCTCTGTCGAAGTATTAAATAAATTCCGAGATAGTTTTAGAGGTTGGAAACCCAACTTGACTACAAAGGTACATGCGCTTTTAATCTTAAACGTATTATCTTTTTCGTTAACTAATACATTATGCACATATAATTTTTTTTTTTTTGGTAAGTCTCTGTTCCCAAAAAAAGTAGAAATACCTATCCCTAATTTGGTAACACAAGAGTGTAATGAAATGATAGAAGAAAAACAAAATCGTATGAGGGAGTCCAAACCTAAAATCGGTAAGCGTATGTCTTTTTATATTGTAGTATAAAACATTACAAACATTCATAATAATTTAATTGTTATCCCTACAGAAAATCTACCACAAAAAATTGAAAAAGAAGTTAATATAATCCAGTTGATGGGAAATGAGTTTTTGCGTCATTTTTGGGCGTCCGTTGATTCGACCGTTAAAGAAAAAATAGAGAAAAATAAGCGAATGATAGAACAATTAAAATTAATTCTAACAAAAATTGAACAGATTTCTGAGTTAAAACCATCAGATGATGATATTAAGCAACTTTCTAATGGAACATCAAATAATAATACAATTCAAAAAGATCAAAGATTAGATATAGAACAAAAACCAGCTTTCATCAATGGTAAACGATTAAAAATCGGCTCAAAAGGTGGTAATATTTCTGAACAAGTTAATGGAAACCGTCTTGATTCCAATGGATCTCCAAGGATAGATTCAGAATGGAAAGATGCAATACTGCAAGCCCAACAGGCACGTATATAGAAATTCAAATACAATTTTTTTTTTTTTGGCTAGATTCTACATGATAACTGTATTACTGCTATATTTATTAATGATTATCCGCATATTACTACTCTTTTTAATAATAGATGCTAGCTCCTTTGTACAAAGCTATCGAAAAAGTATTGTCTCATAATCAAGGGGTAAATATTTCAAGACCAAGTAGTCGTCAAGGGTCATTAATTGTAAGTCAAAACTTTCAGAAGTCAGCTCGAACTTCTAGTCCGGAACATCACAGAGCCGTAATTCGTGATCCAAAAACAATGTCTAGTCCGGATCTCTACAAAGCTGCTTCTCGTGATACAAAATCAATCAATTCGGACAATCAAAGACCTGTTCCTCGGGATATCAAGCAACCTCAACATCATGGCAGAGCCATCAATCGTGAAATAAAGCAAGTTACCAATCCAAAAATCCAGAAAAGTAGTAACCACGATATGCAACAAAGCTTAAGTTTAGGTTCAGAGGTTCAAAAATCTCATAACCGACAAATCAAACAGGGTACTAACACAAGACAAGACAAAGATATTAGCCGTGTTAACCCTAAAGTAACTGTTCGTAATGGTATTACACAAGCTCAACCGGACGCCAGTCGAGAAACAATCCCTAATCGTACGATTACTAAAATTCAAAAAAGAAACATGCAGCAAAATACCAATCGGGATGATTTCCAATCAAATGGTCGCGACACAACAAAAAGTTCTAATGTCACTCCTTCTCGAGTTTCTAGCGGTTCTTCCCAAGTTTCATCTGCAAATAAAATCAAACTTAAGCGTAAACAATAAAAAGAGTAAAATCGTGTATTTGCACATTTTATTTTAATTTTTTTTTTAATTAAAAAAATTTTTTTTTTCTGTATATATTTTTACTTTTTTTTTTATTGAAAGTTATAAATATAAATATATATATCAAAAAAGAAAGAGAAAGAAAGAGAAAGAGATTAAAAATATAATTATTATTTATATGCTCCGCACGTAGATACGAAAAGCGAAATAAAATTGTTAGTCGCCTCGCTTAACTTGCAGAAGATTAAATCAATATTTTTTTAAAACAATTGAACATTTTTATTAATAATAATTTATAAACTAATATTCTAGACAAAAACAAAATAAAACAAGATTTGACATAAAATTTATCCAACACTTAAGAAAATGTAACAAGAATCTACCATGTGACAGATAATATGTTTTTGGTGAAACGGAATACTATAGATGTATTTATAAACGTATGATTTTGCGACAAATATTCTTGACTTTTATATCTTTATAGACACGTTTTCAAATATATATTAAAATATATCCTAATTCAAAAGACGATATTTTGATGTCATGAATTAGATTGATTCATCTGATTTTCAACATTTATTTCAGTTCCAATTTTAATTTTACAACTTAATTTTATAATCCAATCCACAACTTTATTCCATAGTAATTTTACAATCCCAATCCAATTTATAATTCCAATTCACCCATTAGATTTGCTTTATAAATCCTTACAAAAAGAGATAGTAAGCCAAATGATTCACCTCTATAGTAAAGTCAGAGTTAGATGTCATATTGTATATATACTATTTAAATAAAGTAATAAAATTTTTTTTTTTTAAAAACTCGTTAATAAAAACTCTAAAAACTCGATTAATAAAACAATTAATAAAACAATTAATAAGACAATTAATAAAATAATTAATAAGACAATTAATAATAATTAATAAGACAATTAATAAAATAATTAATAAGACAATTAATAAAATAATTAATAAGACAATTAATAAAATAATTAATAAGACAATTAATAAAATAATTAATAAGACAATTAATAACAATTAATAAGACAATTAATAAAATAATTAAAATTAATAAAAACTCAACTCACAATCTCAACAACTCTCAATTAAATTTGAAACGTTAAAAATAATATAATTAAATTGAATTTACAAACTCCACGTTTACAAACTCCTTATCACGTGTTAACTTTGGAATACGCGTCTCATTGTATATTCATAATTCAATTGTACAATACTGTAAAGTTTCATTATAAATTTCGCAAAAAAAAAAATATTTATAAAATAATAAAGTGACATATAGTCAGAATGTCGGAGTCAACATAGTCATACAAACAACAAAAAAATATTCATTTATCGGTCCTTAACCGACAAAACGAATGATTCAAATCAAAATTCTTTATAGGGAAATCATATTCCTTTAAAAGTTCATAATACAATTTATTCTTATTTGTTGTGAACTTTCTTTCTTGTTTGCATTTAAAACAAAGAAAAATTCAATCTTATTTTCACTATCGGGTTTAACCTTCTTTCTTGTTTGCATTTAAAACAAAGAAAAAATTCAATCTTATTTTCACTATCGGGTTTAAAAATCCGATCTAATAATAAAAAAAAAAATCATTTGTTTTACAAGTAGGAAAGGAAATACTTGATTTAGAAATATTTTGAAAAAAAATATATTTATCACATTATCACATTTAATAGAAACTTGGAGAAAACCCCGAGTCAATTAAGAAATTCTTAGATTTTTATCAAGGAAGCGAGGGAAGATTTGAAACAAGGGGCTTGTGGTGGCGTTTGTAGCAAATATGTAGCAAATAAACCAAATAAGGATAAAATGTGGCTGTGAAGGAAAAATTCGAAAGGTGAGACAATGGCGATGCAGTGGCAGAACACCAAAAAGGGTGTAGAGTGTGGCTGATGAGGATAAACATTTAATAATAATATAACTTTAAATTTAACACGCAATTTTTCTTAATAAGCGAATAATAATAATAATAATAAGGATGAATAATATGAAAATCAATGATGATGAGCCGAGAAGAATGAAATTGATTTATAGTAATAAGCGAGAAAAGATTATCATTTTTTTAATTAACAAAGATAATGAGACACACAATTCGGACATATGTAAAACGAATGGATAAAGAAAAAAAATATATATATGTATATATATTTCCTGCAGGATTACAAACTGTTTCAATAAAATTAATTTAGTAATTTAATAAATGATGAAATTTTAAAAGAGGAATGAAATATGTAAAATGTATATTAATTATAAATAATTTTTTTTTTTTTTTTTTTTTTTTCATGACTATTTAATGCATTTTTTCAAAGAAATTTTTAAAAATATTTGGTACATATAAATCCCAAATAAGTTTTAATTAAATAAATTAAAAAGAAATTCTAAAGAAGGAAAATTTTGACAGTTGAACACAAAGGAAAGGAGCAACAAGAAAATCACTTCCTCATGATAATTTTCATTCAAATAAAATAATTATATTTTTTTGGAAAGTGATGCAAGATGCAAAAAATGACGAAAGAATGATTGGTATAAGTAATGATTGGGGTATACATAATATCAATGATCTCAAAAAAATTGAAGAAGACAATAAAAAAGGTATATTACAATAATTTACGAATCAAAAACGGTGTGACAGATCGACAGAAACATTCCCCATGATCATCGTAAATCCCTTTGAAAAAACATGAAATATAAACATTTGACAAACCGTAAGCTGATAACTTGAAACTTATTATGCTACATGGAATGTAACGAATGTAACAAATTACCTAGAAATAAATCTAAAGAATGTATTGCGTTATTTTAAATGATAACACATACAATACATACATAATATTACAAACTTTATACATACTTTATATTACTTAATCATGACCAAGATAATTTCTAATCTTTAGTATTACTTTACACAATATTTTGTGCGCGTTTTATGCCATGATAACACATACATATTTACATACACAAAAAGATTAGATAGTAATTAGATAGTAAATTAAAACTTTTTCCATTAAATCTTAAAGACGTAAAACAAAACGAAATTGTAAATAATGGCGCAAAGTACTTGAAACTTTGGCGTTTTTTAATAAAGTCATATAAGGAGATGAGGAGATGTGGCTTGAAGCCATTCGAAAATGGGTCGCGTTGTTAGCGTTGTTATCAAGTAAATTAATGTAACAAACGAAAACCCTAATGAATGATAAACAGGGACAATTTCTAATTAAGAATATTAAGAATGTTGAATTGATATGTTGGTGCGTTCGTTGTTGTTATAATAACAATGTTATTTGAATTCTTTGTATTGAATATTGAATATAATAAATAATAATAAACATAAATAATAATAAATAATAATAATAGATAATAAATAAATAAATAATAATAATAATAATAATAATAATAATAATAATAATAATATTTTTTTTAAAAAAAATTCTACCTGCCAGCTTTGATATTTATATAATTAAGGTATACATAATTTTATTAACATCACGATCACTATTTAAAAAACAGATCCAATGTTAATTAAAAAGTATTAAGATTTTTTTTTTAAAAAAAAAAAAAGTCAAGATTTTTACAAAAGAGTAACATTTTTTTTTTTCTCTCATATCACCAAAAGTCTCTCATACACATGTTATTTTTTATAACATTTTCTCATACACACATACACATATACACAACGTGTTTAAATTTGATAATATTATTATTATTCAAAAAAAAATTGGCTGATTTTTTTTCAACATGGCTTTTTATTTTCTCATACACAACATATCTTTCAAGAAGTATAAAAACAAATCTCATACGTTGGTACCACCCGTAAGAGATATCATTCCCTTATATTTCCCATTTAATATACTACTTTAAGTATTTGTTTTTTAAAAATATATATATATTATATATATATGTATATGTGTGTATATATGTATATATGTATATATATAAAATTCCGATTTTTCCTACAATTTTCAAACTACAAACTATAAAAAAAAGAAGTTATTCTAATTTACTAAATTTGGATTGTAATATAAATTATTGTTTACATTTAAACAAGTTTAATATTTCAAAATGATGCATCCACCGCATATCAATTGCATTAACATAAATAACATTGTACTTTTATTGGAAATGCCATTTGGTATGACAAATAAGATCATGTATTCATTGGATGAAGATTAAAAATAGTAAACACTTTGAAATTTGCCCAAATTTAGTTAATTTTAATTCATCAATTTTGATGTTTCAATTGGGTAATTTTTTTTTTGGGCTTTCCGTTTTTTTTTTTATCCTGAAATGATGATGAAAAAAAAAAAATGAAAAAAAAAAAAAGATA
>BLAL01000235.1:0-35637 GCA_015698045.1 Rhizophagus clarus | reverse complement strand
ATTGTTAAATATTGCGAATTACGGTAATTAAAGGAAGAATATCCTATCTCTGGATAGGATGACATAAATAACGTGACGATATCGGTTCAACACTAATATTAATATTGAAACTTGTTAAAAATGTTGAATTAGAGTGTTGGATTATGGCGCGAAGCTCTGCAAATTAAAGTTACGATCGTACCTGATTAAATTAAACCGAAACACTTGAAACCTAAAAGAAACAGAAAGAAACGTTATTATAACGTTCCTTACAAAAAAAAAAGAAAAGAAAAAAAAGAAAATTCATATAACATTTCTTAAAAAAAAAAAAAAAAAAAAAATTATTTAAGTTTTCGCATCTCTCTCACCGGATGGTTAACATAAAACAACGTGACGATATCGTTATGACACTAATATTATATTGAAACTTGTTAAAATGTTGAATTGATGAACCTAAAAAAAACAGAAGAAACGTTATTATAACGTTCCTTACAAAAAAAAAAGAAAAGAAAAAAAGAAAATTCATATATTCTTACAAAAAAAAAAAAAATATTAAGTTTCGCATCTCTCTCACCGGATGGTTAACATAAAACAACGTGACGATATCGTTATGACACTAATATTATCTTGAAACTTGTTTAAAATGTTAATTGATAAGTTTCTGATTACGACGCAAGTTTCTGCGAAATTAAAGATACGGTCGTGCCTGGTAAATTACTTAGACATCTCTCTTTCCGAATGCTAATATAAAACAACGTGACGATATCATTATGACGCTAGAACAATCGCATTCCAAGTATAAAAAAGAGGGAAATAATACTATACCGAAACTTTTTTTGCGCACATTCCAAATTTCGTCCGAATTTCGTCGCAATATTATTATACACTACTATTAAAAAATTTTTTTTTTTAAAAAAAATAATAATAAATAGATAAATAAATAAAAAAATACATCCCGAATTTTCTGTTATATTGTTAAAAAATATTTCTAAACAATATTTGCACAGCGAGAGCTAAAATTGTAAAACAATTAATATTATTATAAATAACTTTTTGTTTCGTACCTGTCAAGGTGTCGAATAAACTATTTTTCAATGTTGAGATTACGCCAGAATAAAAAATAGACGCGTATATGATTGTTAATATTATTAAGAAATATTTTAAATAGACTGACAATATTAAAATGTAAGTTATTTACAGTAAAATGTAGAGAATGGAGTAGAAATAACCGTCGTGCGAATGTTTTAACAAACAAACAATGATTTTGATTGGATAATCAATACAAAGTCACGTTATCACGTGATAAGTAATGGACCGGTCACGATACCATAACGATATCAAAACGATATTGTTGCATTTATTTAATAAAAAAAAGATACTGTATCATTTTGATATTGTTAAAATAATAATGATTTAATGAGTAAACGTAGTATAAACTTATATTATATTGTAAATTTATTAACATAATATTACTAATAAAGCTATATAGCCGTAAAAATAATTATTTTTTATCCACAAATCAATTTCGTATCATAGACAAAGTGAACTTTCTGTACGTGATCAATTATTGATATCGGGAAGATTCTTCTCCAGCGAATGTCTTGGCTTGTCTGAATGCAAAAAGAGGACATTTCAATACGTTGTGAATTCTGTTAATATTGTCAAACCAATCAATTGTAATAAGGCATAATATTTATCATCATTGCCTTTGTATTTGAAGATCCCTTTTATAATCGCATAACATTTACCACTGTCTTCCTCGTGTATTGTTACGACGTCACCAATATGAAGATGTACTTTGGAAAAGATGCCATCGCTTTCTTCCATAGTGTATGTCGCCAATCATACCAGCTCATTTGAGAATATATAAGAGCTGACTTTTGTCCAATGTCCATAAATGAAAGAAGCAGCTCAGATTTGAAATTGGCAAAATTTTCATGATATTTTCACGATCCTGACGGGACAAGCTCCTCTTTAAGATAATATTTGTAATAAAATCCACTGGAGATGAAATCGCTATATAAAATAATTACGTTAATAATTGCGAAAATATTATTATTATAAAATTGTAATACAAACCTTCTTCATTTTCTTCTGGTTCTTGTTCATTTGATACTTTGTCTTCAGTAATATACCAATTAGTCAATAAATTTCTAAAATTTGAGAACATAGTAGCAAACCTCTACAAGGTTGTGATAATCTTTGATCTGCGCCTCCATCTACTAAATGACGAATTGCAAAGAGCGTAGTATACCGCTTTAACAAGTCTAGCTTGACATTCTTGCAATTTGTTCGTGATACCATTGCTTTAAAGATCTGATGCACCATCTCTTTGATACCAACTTGAGTGTTTATAAGAGTACCATAAGTCCTTGCATGCACCAGCAAGTGGATATTGATATGCAGGTTTGGTAAGTTAGCAAATTCAGGGAAAACCTAAAAGCCACATTATTAAATAATATTTTATATATTGATAAATAAAAAATAAAAATTATATAAGAATTATGAATAATTGTACTTTTGGAAGAATTTTCATTTCTTCTTCAAGGCATTTTTGTAATTCGTCATACGAATCTAATGTAAACTTGCTTTCAAAAACCATCCTCAATTGTTTTTGCTACATTACCTACAAGCAATTATTACCATTTTTTGCCATGTTAATGTTGTGATTCTTGAATTTGTTGCAGAATGCTTCTGGATTCATTTTCCTTTAACTTGATGTTTCTAAAAAACTATTAAGTATAAAAGACATTATCATAGCGAGCCTAAGATAGTCAGACATCATGAAACTAGCATTGTGACTAATTGGATTTGGCAAACGAGACCATTTTTTTGGTTTCTCAAAGTTCTTCCAGGCTTTGATAAACTCGTCCTTTCCTTTTTGTGAAAATAATTCGCACCTGTGGAAATCAAAAAGCTTTATTAAAAGATTTTATTCGTTATATATCTAGCTAAAGTTAATTAAATTCAAAGATCATACGTTAATTTAAGAAGTCGTCCAATCTTTCCAGCAGTTGCATAATATACATCTTGAGGTGTCTGTAGATGCCTTTCTCTTAGCAGCCTATCCAAAATGCTAGGCCTTGTTCTTAGTCCCAAACTCAGACAAAAGTCATCTTTTGTCTTGTCGGTAGTAGGTTCGTTAAATATCTCTTAAATTGATCGTCATGTGATGTGATGATATCTTGATGTTGCTGGTACATCTGAAAGAAGTTGGTAAGTGATTTTCGAGAGGCTGTAACAAGTGCGGCAACCTTTATTAGCATTATGTCGTAATACACCACACATGTTATTCTCTTGTGGTAATCAGCAGTTACGACACCTAAACTGGCTATCAACGTAAGCATCTTGGCCATTTACTTCCATTAATTTTCCTTGTTCGAATTCTTTCATTTCAGAATAAATGGCAACATGAATTCATTGAAATTACCACTGAAAGGAACAAATCCGAAGAACAAAGTAATTTTTGAGCAACTTTTTTTGACGGGCAGGCATATTTCCAAACTGCACATAAACACCTCCTAACGAATGATAATCATTTCTAAATGTTCCAAAATCATCGTAGTATATGTCCAAAAACAGCTTATAAACCAGAATTGTTGGAGATGGTGGCTGCCTTATGGAAATATATTCCGAAGGATGGTTGATAAAAGACGTTTGCAATCACGAATGCGCCAGTGTGTATGATGTTTATAAAGTATTTCAGTAATTCGTAGTGTATCTGCAGCAACCTTTTCTGAAATTTGTGATGTTGTTATTGTCAGAATGGTTCTCTTGTAACCAAACTTCTCCGAAAAGAGAGCGATTTTGTCTTAATTCTCCCTTAAAAGTTCCAGGCAATCACTATAATCTAGAACTTTTTGGATTCTCAGCTGATACTGTTGGTTCTCTTCATTTAATAATATCGCTCTCAATCTACCAGTTTTCGCTCATTGTCGTAATAGTAAACAAAATCGTCGCATTAGTGGTATATCTCTATTATATACAATGAAAAAAGTGTTAGTCTCTTGTACTTTATTGCTTCGCCTCTCTACCATTAGCTTGCATTTAATAATAATTACCCCCTGATATCATTAATTGTTCTTGACCGAAAAGAGGTGACTCTGCCCATAAGGTACCATGCCAGTACTCAGATTTTGTTTTTGAATTGACACCAGCATCAAAATACATTTCCTTTAATAGTGATGGGTTGTTAAGAACATTCCAAATGATATCACTTATTGAAAGTTGATATGCCATCTTTGAATCCTTTAAAGTTGATGGTGTTTTTTTTGATGAAATTGAGATAGATTTTGCTGATATTGAGCGACGAGAAAGACATTCCCTCCATGCTCGAAATCTCCGAATATTCTTTACAATATGATCTCTATTAAATTCTGGTCTTATGATAATGTCAACAAGATCTTCATATGCATTTGTTGAAATATTATGCTTATAAATCCAACAAAATAAGGCAGCAGTAGTTAAATTTTGAAAATATGGAGCAAAATCACCATCATAAGATGGTAATTTATCTTTAGCCAATGCTTCATCAACGAATAGCTTTTCTTCTGAGATATCAGAATCATGTCTTTCTTCATTATCTGACGACATTGTTTTATATTCTTTATCACTTTCTAAGGACATTATATAATCGCTTTCTGTTTCATTCTCTGATGATGTTGAAATCATGTTGGTATCACCTTCTTCATTATTGCTTCGTTGTTCTAAATCATCATCATTATCATTTCGTTGTTCTAAATGATCATTATCGCTTCATTATTCTAAATGATCATTATTGCTTCGTTGTTCTAAATCATCACCATTATCGCTTTGCTGTTCTATATGATCATCATCGCTTCGTTATTCTAAATCATCACTATTATCGCTTCGCTGTTCTATATGATTATTATCACTTCGTTGTTATAAATCATCATCTCCGTCACCATATTCATTATACTTTTCGTCACTAATATTATCATCTTCAAAATTTTTTTGTACCATTTTTTCATTGTCATCATTATCCGATAATAAAAATCTGTTGGGCAACCTTCTAAAATTATTACGGATATGAAAAGGTAATGTAGCAATATTCGCTTTTCGAGATTTATTTCGTAATATGGCTATGATAATAATTATAATAAGGAATAATAAAATGAGTAAATTTAAAAAATGTCCATGCGTGTTTGTGTATTTAATTCATTAACTACTTTTATAATATTTTTAATTGAAAATCGTAGTATCGTGACCACAGCACATAAACAGAAATTTTGGGTTAACAAATTTCTCATTAACAGAAATTTTGGGCAATGATCTGGTTACATGTAAAGAAATTTTGTATGAAATCGTGACCGCAGGATATAAACGAAAATTTATAAACGGAAATTTATATTGAAATTTCAAGAAAAAAAAATTGTCAATGGTTACATTAGTTCTTGGATCACAGTACATTAATGGAAATCTTGGGAAAAATGATCTAAAATTGACGTGTTAACAACAGTTACATGCAAAGAAATTTTGTATAAATATCATGCGTGACTGCAGAACATAAACGGAAATTTGAAATTTTCTTAATGGCTATATTGGTTCTTTACTTACAATGCATTGACGAAGTTTTGAGGCAATGATCTGAAGAGTTGACTTCTTTAACGGTTATATGTAAAGGAATTTATATGAATATTGTGACCGCAGGATATAAGTGGAAATTTAGATCATTGAATTTTGGGATAATTGATCAGAAAAAAAATTCGTTAATAGTTAGTTACATTAACTAATGAATTATATAATGAACAACATCGTAACTATAGAAATTTGGGTTAACAAAGCTCTTGAATTTAGGATTGATGTTTTGACGATTACATGTAAAAAAATTTATATAGGCTGCTGGACATAACAGAAATTGGTTAACAAAGCTTTTCTGAAAAATTGACATTACATTTTAAGAATATCGTGATCGCAGCACATTTAGACAAGACAAATGATCAGAAAAAAATTGTTAGCAATTCGTGTTCCAGTTTATATAAAATTTTGATTTTTATGATTTTAAATTATTACAATCAATTATTATGATAAAATCACTAGTTGTGAGCTTTACAGATATATACAATTATAAAATTACATAAGATTTATTTTTTTATTGAAATAAATTGAAAAGAAGGTGAATATAATATTGTGCGGTATTGTAATGAGATATTAATTTCATATAATGGCAATATCAATTCTAATAAATAATTTTAAAGTGTTAAATATTTCAAATTATTATAAAATATTAAAGAATCAAATGATCATACTTTTTTCACCATCCGAGCCCAGTCTCCTATGGTCTTCGCTCAGTTGTTACAAGACAGATGTTTCTGTTTCTTTTTAATGTTGGTCTGGAGAAGATCTTCAATCAGATTTGTTCTTTTATTAGATCGTCTAGTGAGATCAATATCATATTATCTATATATGAAAGAAACTATTTGAATATTATCATACGTTATTTAATGAATTAATATACCAGGTATTTTTTTTTTATACCTGTTTCTTCTCTACTAGATTTGGAAGAGAACATTTTCTTTCTATCTTTTTTTTATTAGAAATCTAAAAACTCTGATCTGAGATGTGGTATTTTTATATGTAACTGATAAGATATGGACAGTCAAACTTTAAAAAAATATCAATTGAATTCTTTGGGAAAAAAGCACAAAGTAAATTTTTTATAATATTACGACTGTGATATCATGACTGCACTATATAAAAGAAAATTTGAGTCAACAACTTGAAAAGTTTTTTTTAAAACTTCATTACATAATTCCGAGATAGAGAACTAATGTAACAAATTCTGTCAATGCGCTGCAGATAAAAATCAATGTAACCATTAACAATTTTTCTCCTGATCAATTATCCCAAAAATCTGTTTATGTCTTGCGATCACGATATTCATGTCAAATTTTTCAGATTACCCCTGAATTCTATCAATGCGCTGCAGATAAAAAATCAATGTAACCATTAATAATTTTTTCTGATCAATTATTGATCTAAATTTCTATTTATTTATTGCGACCACGATATTCATGTCAAATTTTTCAGATCATTACCCTAGATTCCACCAATGTGCTGCAAATAAAGATCTTTTGCAAATAAAGAATCAACAGAACTGTTGACAAAATTTTTCCGACCAATTTTTGATCTAAATTTCTATTTATGTCCTGCGATCACCTTACATGTAACCGCAATTTTTCCATTGCCCAAAATTTCATCAATGTACTGTAAACATTGCATTAATATTACACTGTTAAATATTTAATATAATATTTTTTCTATTTAGATTAGATTAAAAGAACAATCCTAATTATTAAAATAAATATATAATACATCAGCAAATTTAATAAGGCGTAATATTACGAAACTTTACGCCTGCGAAATACTCCGTAAGTTTACAGGACCTTCGGAATATTACGTAGCGTAATATTCCGTAGTTTTACACGTAATAATACCGTAAGTTTACGCGTACTAAATTTCCGACTGTATAATACTCCGTAATATTACGTCGTTAAATTTCGCATATTTACGATGTAATATTTCGAAACTTTTCCGAACGTGTAATACTTCGTAATATTACGTCGTTAAAATTCGCATGTTTACGATGTAATATTTTGAAACTTTTCCGAATGTATAATACTCCGTAATATTACGTCGTTAAATTTCGCATGTTTACGATGTAGTATTTCGAAACATTTCCGAA
Source organism: Rhizophagus clarus (assembly GCA_015698045.1). Taxonomy (NCBI): domain Eukaryota; kingdom Fungi; phylum Glomeromycota; class Glomeromycetes; order Glomerales; family Glomeraceae; genus Rhizophagus; species Rhizophagus clarus. The sequence continues at coordinate 27,953 of BLAL01000235.1, read as the reverse complement.
TGTAATATTACGCCGTAGAATTTCGTTTATTAGTGAAATATATACACACAACTGAACATGTACAGAACAATATTTATTCATTAGATATTTTATAAATTTATGTAAATGTAATATATGTAATTTTATTTTAATAAGTTTAAATCTAAAATTATAATAAAATTTCAATTTTCCAATCTTCCACCATTTTTCACTATACTTATTGTAAAGCTTTAGATTTTTCATGAATTCTGGACGTTAAGTTGTAAGTTGTTGTCTTTTCATCTTTTTATCCTCTCTGGCTTCTTTTGCCCTCCCTATATATTATAAGAAAATATTTAAAATGAAAAATTAGTTAACATGCGCATTTAAATAACATTTGTTAGTATACATAGAATAAATAATGAATGTGAGAAGGGAAGTAAGAGCAACATAGTTGATGTTAAGATATAAATAAAAAAGAGGTAAAATAAACAATAGTTAGTATTCACTCATCTTTAAAGAAGTTCGTCAAAATCGATATGGTACACAATTCGTTTCTGATCGCAGGAAATTAAAATACGGCTGTGTTCGTTGAGAAGTCTTATTTATCACGTTGCGAATTAGCTAATTCTACAAAATATGTACGTTGATCAATCGATCAATCAATCAACGCAACCATAAGATGGCATGACCACTACATTTCACCGCTAACAATGGCGGTAATTAGTTCTCACTTCTTTTGTCTTTGAAGTATCCGTTACTAGATAGTATATAATTCGACGTATGGTTTAACAAAAAAAAGTCCGCCCTTGATGTGGAAGGTACTTAGAAACCACCTTTTCTCCCGATTAATGAGACCCTAAGTCAGAGGAGGCTGGCCTATCGGATACAAGTACCCTACAACTTCATCCTTAGGTAGTCAAAAATCTCGGGCGGTTCCAGACCACAGCGTACTACATGAAAAAAATAAAAAAACTATATGCATGATTATGATATTTCACCCTTCAGTTCAACTCTCATCAGAAAAATACATACCTACTATTACTTGCCATACATAATACCATTAGCCCCACTATAAAAATACTGATATCACTTTGATTAACTTTCGTCAGAAATCGAGTTTTCCGATTACTGAAAGTGGGAGTAATTTAAAGATACCATCATGTTAATTTTTCTTAGACGAATTTTGCTAGGAATGAAGATCGGGCTGAAATTTTACTTTCCTCTAATGAAGTTCATCAAAATCGGTATATAAATATAAATATTCGTTTCTAATTGCTAAAAACGAAATAGTGTTATGTTGTTAGAAGTGACATGTAATTAGTGACAAATAGTATTTTACCGGAAAATGGGGACAGCAGTTTTGGCCAGTATTATGACATAAAGAAACTATATATGTGACAAGTTTTCACTACTTGGAAAAGTGGACGAGTGTGACACCGGAGACAAATATTTCTCCGCCAAATGGGAAAACAAAGAACCAGAAAAGCGTGAAAGATCAGTACAAATTACAAATATTCGCTTATCATTTTGATGAAATTTACCTTTTCTTGTATCCAATAGCTAGCAAACGCAAATGTAATTTTTAAAGTCACACAGTAAAATGAAAAAATCGTTACAAATATTCGAATGCCACGTGAAAGAAAATATAAATATAAAAATACCACCTCGATCAAATGTAAGGAGCAAAAGAAGCATTAAAATCATCAAAATAACATACGTCCTAAACGTAGAGAACGTCCCTTCGATAGTCCAGAAGATATGAAGGGAAGGCTTAGCATTAATGATGAGATAGGAGGATATTTGAAATATACATATACACATATATATATATGTAACGTAAGGTAGCGTAATGTAACGTAGCATAGCGTAAGCATAAGCTATACTTTAAAGCCGTGTGAATTTTTTGCGTCAAAGTACTAAAGTATCATAACGTAACGTAGCGATAGAGATAGTAGTAGAGGTTTTACGAAAAGAAATAGTGAAAGGTTAGTAGTAAATAACGGATTCTGTAACTGTCTCCAGAACAAAATCGGAATATTCTCGTTTCCGATTGTTGAATGTGAGAGTAAAAGTTAGAAGAAGTTTGCTACGAAAATAATTAAAATAATTAAAGTCATAACTCGTACAAGTAACTTACATATCGGTATGTTAACTATTGAAGGAATTATATCACACTAACCACTAGTTCCAGACACCATACGAGCGCAAGGCATTAGCAGTTTTGTTATGGGTGGTTCTATCCAACAGTAAACGGTGATATAATAAGTAAAAATAGACAAAAAATAGGTAACGCAATCGTAAAATGGCAAAAAAAAAATTTGCGAGTAGGGCAAAACGGAAAAAAAGTAATATTGTTATAAGCAGAGATCTGACCAATCAGACTAAAATTGATGATCAAATCGTGACCATTTTTGCACTATGACATAAATTTACGAGATATTTGTGTGACGTAAACTTGCCGTAATATTCCAAATTTTTCCATGTTATACCAATTTTTATATCATGTTAGCGAATTTTCTTATAACGATGCCAAACCCTACAAAAGCGAGTGGACTGTATTTATCACTATATTTATCAATAGCAGACATTATTTTGGAGAGAAGATGGACCATATTTGTTTGGAATTGACATTAATTGATATCGGTTTAATAATACTGTAAAAAAGTTTTATTTATATTTTATTTTTTTTTGCCGTATACTTTTCTTAATTTTCTCATACTTTCCTTCGATTGTTCATCCGAGCTACTTTGATAGCTAAATGTCCCTTTATAATCCTCCTCTTCTTCTCCTACATTTCCCTCTTCTTTCTCTTCCTCTCTCTCGTCTCTTTCTTTTTCTTCTTCTTCCTCTCTCTTGTCTCTTTCTTTTTCTTCTTCATCTCTCTCATCTCTTTCTTTTTCATTCTCTTCATCTCTCTCGTCACTTTCTTCATAAAGATAAAAATCTTCATTTTCTCTAATTTTTTTCTATTAAAAAAAAAAAATTTTAATATTATATACTATTTATACTATTTATGCAGATTTCAAATACTTACCAAATTTTTTATAAGAAACGGCTTGATTACTGTTTCATTAACGTGAATATCCGAATTTTCTGGGTTTAAAATTAGTTCACATGTGCTAATTGCGAAAGCAATTTGCGTCTGTGATACTGATTTTTTTCCTTTACCCAACTTTCTTATTATTGTTGATATATATGTCTCGCCCGAACTATTTATTTTTTTAAATAATTTATTGTAACATAATTTAACGGCCGGTTCATTCTTCCATTCTTTGATGATGGTTTCTCTGCTAGTTGTAGGAATGGGAGGGAGTTGGAGTTCTCGAAAAGTGACGGACATCGCGTTCTTTATATTACCAGTTAAAACACCTCGGACACTTCGATGTTTTTCCAAAAGCTATAAGAAAAAATTAATTAATTTTCAATGTGTTAATATAAAATCGTAAAATTGCGCGATACTTACGTGGGATGATATATTATTTTCGTAATAAATCACCCAATTATCGGGTCTTTTGAATTTGTTCATAAATTCTTTATGGTTTTCATTTATAAATGTCCTAGTGGCTTCTCGAAAATCATCCGAATTCGGATATATTGAAGTTTCGAGCAATTTAGGAGCAATGTCTTTGATTACATTCTGTAAAATGATGTACATATAAAGTGATTGTTTAATTCACTGATTTTTAGGTCAAATTTTTATATCGAGTCTTACTTTTATAAATTCCGTGTCGTTATTTACGCCGTTATTACATGCTTCCTCTATCTTTGTTACTCTTGCTTCTAAAGACTTTTGATTTGAAATAATAGTTTCAAGTTTCGAAATGATCTTATTATTTTGACGCAAGATCTTCTCCAAAGTCGTTTCTATATAACAGCAGAATATATAATTAATCATTATTTTTCTTTACATATACATATTCGAATACATACCATCAGGAACTTCAGGACACTTTTTTTTTTTTGATTTTGAGCTGGCTTCAGGAACTTCAGGACACTTGTTTTTTTTTGATTTTGAGCTGGATTCTATATAGCAGTAGAATATATAATTAACCATTATTTTTCTTTACATATAACAAATAATATATATTCGAATCATACCATCAAAAGCTTCGCCTTCATCGATTCTTTTTTGTTTGTTAACATCAACCGGACGCTTGGTTTTTTTCGAACTGCTAGATTCGATATAATTAGCTTTATTCATTGTAAATAGATAATTTGAGGATAGCGGGAAGAACTTAATTAAAACCAAGTTTAACGAACTGAGTTAGAATTACCGGTTGAAGAAGAGAACAACAAAGTATTTATAAATATTTTTATAAGCTTAGATTTAATACTTGCCGCATTCGCAAAAGTTTATTTTTTTTTTTTTATGGCAAACCGGCATCACTTTTTGAAAAATACGAAAGGGGTGGGTATTCTTTCTTTTTTTTGCGGCAAATCGCGCATCGATTATTGAAAAATGCAAAGGGGTAAATCGTGCATCGCTTATTGAAAAATGTAAAGGGGTGGGTATTCTTTTTTTGCGACAAATCGTGCGAAAAATGCAAAGGGTTGATATAAGCGAATAATATACTAGATGGGGCAATTCTTTTTTTTTGTAAAAAAAAAGGAAATTTAGCATCATATTCATTTTGTAAAGAATGCAAAGAGGTGTGAAATGTCACTAGAAGATATTGACTTACATAATTTTACACAAAAATTCAGGAAAGAAAAGAGATCATTTGATAAAAGAAGTAAAAAATCCAAGTCAATTCACATTATCCTTGTAGCCTCCGGGATTCCAAAAATTTTCGAAAGGATGAAGTCTAATAGATAGAAGTTACTGTTAGTATGTGTGCAGATCGTTGTACGAAGGCTGATGTACCTACAATATTAATAAAGAGAGTGTTAAAAAAACCGTGATTCTTTTTTTTTTTCGTGTAAAAAAAGGAAATTTAGCATATTTTTTTTGCAAAAAACGTAAAGGAGTGCGAAATGTCTTGCATATTTTCATACAAAAAGCTAAAATAATAATTTTGAAAAAAATAAAAGAAAAAAAAAAACCATGAAGTGAAACATAGAATAAAGAAAGAAGACCTGAAACTTATATTTTTTCATTGATTTAATTTTGATGTCTAAGCCCACTAGATCCGAATATTTTCATGAAACTGATCTCGTAAGGTTTTGCGTCAGTCCCCGCAAAAAAATCAGACATTAGTTACGTTAACTTATTATATCCGTTGTATATCCATTAGTAATATGATAATTACTAAATTTGAATTAGATTACGCAGTGGTGCATAGTTGAATTCTATAAGTCATTTATTATTTTGATTACTATTTTTATTAAAGTCAAACCATCCAATGAATACAATAACGTTACGAAACCCGTTCCGATAGTCAATTACAAACCCGGGTAATAACGGGTCACGGACTACTACTCTAATACTCCAATTTAGTATTTTTTTTCATTTCCTATGACGAAAGAAAATTTGTGTCTTCCTTTTCTTTATGTTGATAAAGTAACCATTCGAAAATTAAATATTGTTAATCACTTTAAAAGAAGATATTACAGGAATTAATTGCTGAACAATTTATGTCATTGTTGTCGCGCCCGTGTAATTTTATTAAATTTTACGCTGATTCCGGACCAGAACCAAAGGCTTACATTAATTAATTAGATATCACAGGAATTAATTGCATGTCATTATGTGTCGTTGTTGTCGCGCCCGTGTAATTTTATTAAATTTTACGCTGATTCCGGACCGGAACCAAAGGATGGGCAGATGTAAATAAAATAAAAATTTTTTCGCATTGAAGGTGATAAAATGCCACGAAATGTCATAATAAATAAAGATTTTTTAATATTATCAGCTTTATTTATAGTGTAATTATAAATATCATCCACATACAATGGTAAAGAGACGGATAAAATTTTTTAATAAGGAAATTTTATGTATTATTTGCATTTGGTAGTAAAAAAATGACACTTGTTGTATTATATTGAGGGGACAATCGAGTTTTATTGCTTTTTTTTAGTTGCAGCACTGTAAACATTATTCCTCAAAACCTGTAATGTTCCGTAAATGACAAACCGTAGGTGTGTTTTAGGCGGAAACACCACGTCTAAAATGATTTACAAATATTAGATTCAGAAGTTTCAAAGATAGTTTCGGCTTATATTGAACGAAACATGAGTGAAACGTTTCGAATTTTGAAAATAGTTTCGAAACATTGATTATCGTGAATTGGCGCAATTTTTTGATTCATTTGAAATACGTCACAAGAGGTAAATTTTTATAAATTGACGAAAGCGAGAGAAATTTTTTATTGTAAAGTTTAAATTCAACATAAAAAAGCGATAAAGTTTAAATTCAAGTAAACAAAATACTCTCAAAATGTCTTTCAAATGCCCATTTTGTCCAAGATATTTTAGCACAAGGTCTGCATATACTCAACATAAAAATCATTGTATACCATCTACTAATAATAATAGCGATAGTGAAAGTAATGATAATGATATTGAGGTAAGAAACAGAAATTATTTAAATTTTTCTTTAAACATAATTCCTAATTTTATACTAAATTTAGATGGTCCATGAAAATTTAAATGAAGACTTTTCTGATAATGAAAGTATTGACTCAGAAATAAATGATCAGAGTTTTCAAAGTAAGATGTCAATTTCGGAGACCGATGAAATTGATCAAAATGAAAATGTCGATGAAAATATCTTGGGAGATTTTGATTCAGAACCAAGTGAAGAACCCGAAGATTCTGACTCAGAATTAAATGAGGAAGAATTCGAACCAGAAATTAATGCAACGTATCCAAATGAAGCATATGGTGATTTAATGTCATTGGTTACAAAACATAAACTTAGCAATGTGACAGGCAATGCTATAATTAAATTTTTTAACAAACATGCAAATTTAAATAAATCCCCTCTTCCAAAATCTATCGAACAAGGTCATAAATTTATGAATAATATGAATCTACCAAGTTTAAAGTATACTAAAACTTGTGTAATAAATTATAAAAATAATGAGTATTTTCTTTATCATCGGTCTATAATAAATTGTATAAAAAACATATTGTCAATTCCTGACATATCACAAAATTTTGCGCTAACTTTTGAAAAAGTTAAGGTAATTATTTATATACTAGTACTTTCATATAACTTAAAAATGTAGAATATATACTAATCATTATTAACTTAAAGCATAATGAAGAAAGAGTGTATGGTGAGCAGAATACTGGAACATGGTGGGAAAATACAGAAGCACTCTTGCCAATTGGTGCCAAGCTTTTATCTTTAATATTGTATTCAGACGCTACAAATGTTGACACACTGGGGAAAAGTCAACTTCATCCAATTTACTTGTCAATTGGTAATATTAAAAATTGGAGGCGCAACAAACAAGATGCAAAACAATTATTAGGATACTTGCCAATCCTAAAATCTAAAGATAATACTGAGAGAAAGTCTGAAACATTTAAGAAAGCTGTCCGAGAGTGCTTTCATAGATCCTTAGAAAAGTTACTAGATCCTCTATTAAAATTAAATAAAAAGGGTATTGATCTAACTTTGAATAACGAAACTATTTGGTTCCATCCTCAGATTTCAATTATAATTTCTGACTGGCCGGAAGCTGCAACGTATTGTCTTACGTATAAATCATCAATGTCAAACCATCCTTGTCATTTTTGTCTGGTCGCAAGAGACAATCTTGCTGATCTTAATTTACAATTTGATGATATAACAACGCGAACTCACCTTAATATGCAGGAACATTTTAATCAAGGCACAGTAAATTCCGTTAGCATTGAAAATATATATAATTTTTTTTGGAAATTACCGTAAGTTTACGCAATATTTGTTATACCGGTATTTATTTATCTTATTAATATATTACTTATTAATTTATTTTAAGTAATGTAAATATCTATCAAGCCACAGTGCCCGATAGATTACATCATCTCGATTTAAGTCTTTTCCATTATCAAATCGATTATACGAAGAAACTTTTAGAGGAACAATGCGGAAAATCTTTAGTAGATGAAATAGATCATCGATTAGCCAAAATACCAAGATTTCCTGGGTTGAAGATCTTTACAAATGGAATACAAACATTAGCCAGACTAACAGCCGATGAATATCGCAATCTGATGAAAATAATGATTTTTGTGGTGGATAATTTATATGAAAATAATGAGAATATTGAAAATTTTGTAAAGAATGAAGATCTGACAAAACTTTACGAAGCTTGGAATGAAATGTATGCAATTAGTCGATATGAAAATTTTAAAGAAAGTGATTTGATCAAATTTCAGGAATCGATAAATGAATGGTCTCAAATGTTCGTCAAAACTCTCCAACATATGTCCCCCTCGGGACTGAAATTACCAAAACTGCATTCGTGGGTATACCATATAGTTGATTCGATTCGATCTTTTGGTGCAGTTAATGGATACACTACGGAGACTTACGAAAGTCTTCACAAAGAATATGTCAAAAATCCATACCGATTAAGTAATAAAAAAAATATAGAGATACAATTAATGCAAATAGTAAGTATTATAAAATTACGTACTTATACAATGAAGATTTTTAATTGATTAAATTTTTTTATAGATTCGACGGCGATCAATAATAAATATAACCCATCGAACACCAAATTTAGCAATCACCCCCCGTACATTTAAATTCGCGGCTAAACATTTTGAATTTTTGCTAAAAGATGCGCACGATTTCTTTGTAGAACAGGCGGAAAATTCTAATATAGATAACAGAATGAAATCTGGGTTTGAAAATTTTTCTGAATGTTTAAATCTGTATATAGATCACGAAAATATTGCAGATAAAGGCAAAGTGACTATATACGGATCAGTTATAATAGAAAATGGTGCAATAATACGTGCAACTAATAGTTATTACGGCAAACCTTGGTTTAGTAATGTGTCGATTCGCATGGACTCTGATGAATTATTTGATTATGCTTCTGATCAAGGCATTTGTTATGGGCAGGTAATTATTTAATTTATTGGTACAAATTATTTAAATGACGTTACTAAATTAAAATATTTTTGAAGATTTTGTTAATAGCAAGGATAGATTTTGAAGATCCGTTAAATCTCGCATTAATTCAATGGTATGACTTCAAATCTGAAAGTCATCCATATCTTTATGGATGCCCTTTACTAGAACTTACAGAAATCTATAATTTTATCGATATTGAGGCTATACAAAATATTGTACATATAGTACCCCGGTTTGATAAGTCAAATGAATATTTTGTAAACAAATATATATTTTAAATTTAGTTATAACGACAAATAAATATTGAAATAAATTTTTAGCCGTCATAATGGTGGTCATGGTAAAGAAGAAAAAAAATAATAATAATAATTGAATAATATATTAGAGAACCCTTTTCAATAATATAATAATTATTTTTTTCATAAGCAAATAGTAACAACTCCATTATTATAAAATAATATATATTTAATAAGTGATTTATAAAAAAGAGATTTATTTATTTATTTATTATGTTATTATATAAATGTATGTAAAAAAATTTTTTTAACTCTATATGCAAGAAATAATTAAAAATTTAAAACATATTATAATTAACTGGTACTTGTTCGCTATCAATAATTATATTGATACCCAAGTTGCACGACGAGGACGTCAGTACTAACGCAACCCAAAAAATAATTACAAATAACTATCAGTTATACAACGCCTTATCCAGGAGGGCCGAATAGAGAAGGACGTTCACAGTAGGCCGTCCTTCGTATATCAGGTCTGGGTACCTGACTGAAAACTTTCGCAAACTGTGGCCACGAAGTGCTTCCAGTTCTCTATTCTACCAGTTGTATAACGCCGTTAGGATGACCATTATTCATAATTAATCGAGAAAAGAATAATTTTTTTGATATATTTATATAAATTATTTTTTTACAATGATGTGAATTCTAGCATTAAAAATTCGTGATTTATTAACAAATTTAGAAATTGACCCAATTTCAAGATTATCAATCAACTTACACATATTATAGCCGTATAAATAAACCGCCCCTGCATCCGGCTACAACTAATGAAATTTTTAATATGACCTCTCCCTCGAGAAAAAAAAATCGTACAATATATTTTAGTCGCAAAGTGCATCGCCAACAGCAAGGACAACAATCGGTAATTATCAATGACATAATAAAATATAATATAATTATTGTTAAATTAACTTAAATTAATTTCATTAGAAACAAAATCAGAATTTGGACGAAGCCCTTGCTAACTTAATTAATAACGTGTATATTAGTAATCAGGATAATAATTTCATACCAAGAGAATGGTATGAAAAATTATGGAAGGACTTTCAAGCTCTTGAAAGGAATTATGATAATTTAAATATTAGATTTAAATTTGGGTTGGGTCTATGGAGATTAGTTTTAATTTTTACATTATTATGTTTTCTAGTATTTTTTATAAATAAATTCTTTTTATGATAAAGAAACTTTACATTGAATTATACACTGCAATTTAGCCTTTGGTTCCGGTCCGGAATCAGCGTAAAGTTTAATAAAATTACACGGGCGCGGCCAATGATATAATTATTGTTCAGTCATTAATTCCTTAATTAATGTATGTTCCGTTTAGCTCATTAAACTGCATGACGATTGCGATGATATTCTATAGGGCTGATATTTCCCACGATAGAGCTAAATTCTCATCACGAAAATACCTTCCAAATATTTTTATTTCAAAAAAAAAAATTAACATTGGTAGTAGTATCATTATATAATCTAGACCTAGGGTTTTTTATAATATTTATTGAAAGAATACAAAGAAAGAATACAAAAAAATAAAAATCAAAAACATTATTGATTATTTTTGATTATTTTCCCATTTAAAGTATTCATCCAAACTTTTGAATGAAGGTTGTGACGAAGATTGAGACTGTGATGATGATGACGACGACGATGATGATTGCTGTGCGTGCTGTGCGTAAAGTTTCAGTTCAAGATCATAATTTCTTTTCTTTTGAATTTCGATTTGTTTTGCGTACACGTCTATCCATTTTAATAAGTTTTCATTTTCCCGACACAATTGATTCATTCGTTCAATTGCTTTCTCTTTTGATGCTTCAACATCTTTCTTATAATCGATAAGTTGTATTTGAACATCACCGATTTCAATTTCTTTCCGTAATTTATGACGTTGTCGTCTTTTAAGCTGCCGTTTACGAGATGTTTTTCTGGAAAACAAGGATGGTTTGCCCATTTTTTTAAAAATCAAAAATTTAAAAGTTTTTTTTTTTAAAAAAAATAATGGAAATTTATTAGTCGTGGTAGTGTCGTGGTCAGAAAACAATTTTAGAAATTATCCAGCTGAATAATAGCCGAAATTAGTCAGGTCCTTCTCCAAACATATGGCATTGTAACTAGTGTAACTAGTAATGTGTACATGTGCACATTGTGCACATGAATTTTATACAGACCAGAATCCTACTTAATTATCAGAATTCAAAAAAGGAATTGTAACAATGTAATTCTTTTTTTCCGATGATTCCGGATAGATAGATATCTAATAAATTCTTTGAGACTCCTGATGGAACCGTAAAAAATTTATTGATTTATATCTAATTAAAGTATATATATTAATTCTTTGTGATCATTTTTGAAGACTTGTAGTCTTGTAGAAGAAGAAATATATTATATATGGTAATGTGTAATGTTTTATTACATATGTCCACAAAACTGTATAAATTTGGTAACCAATTTATTGAAGTAATAAATAAGTACAGATAGATGCGTAGGTATATGCAGGTTCATTTATACTTTGTTATAATTCTTTATACTTTTTTTTTCTCTCTTCATGATATTAGTTTCACCTTCAAATAAAATATATTAATTATGCTGGTCTAAAGCGGTGTCTCGTAATTCCTTAACATGTAATTTATTTTAATTACGTTGATTGATCAATGAATTATTTTTCCGCGCAATTTCAAAAATAGAAACCATTGTACTGGATGTGCTCCCCTGCGTAATTCCAAAGATAGAAACTATTGTACTGTTAATTATTTCCCTGCGTATCCAAAATCGGATGTAATTTAATTTGATCACTTTGATTTAACAATGAATTATTTTCCGCGCTCTTAATCATTTTCTTGCGTAATTCCAAAAATAGAAATCATTGTACTGGATTTATTTTAATTTACGTATATGCAAAGAAAGATGCGGGAGATCAATGATCTGGTTTTTAGCGATAAGAACATTTACATCGCTCATTAAATCAATTTATTTAGTCCACGTTTATACATCAAATTAATTGAGATTTAACAATTATCTATAAACTATATATTGTAAAATATAACATAAATGCATAATTATAAAATATCTAAAAATAAAAACTTGAGAGTTCAAAAAATATAAATATAAGTTATTTCTCTTGGAAATCATGTATCAAGCAATAATCATTTGTTACTACCATTTTGTGAACAAAACATAAATTTACTCTTTATCTTCTTCATCAAAAATGTCTCAATCATCAATTGTATCATCAAAAAGAAAAAGGAAGCATGAGTCTTACAATTTAGATGAAAGGCTTCATGAACAATTTAATTGGGACAAGGATTCATTCGACAATAAAAAAATAAAATTAGATACATTGAATGATAGAAAAGAACTATTTAACAAACGCGCTTCTTTTACAAACTTAGTGTCCTCTGCGTCCCTAATATTACCACCCGAAGTTGATACGGTGGTAATTACAAAGGACAAATTTGTTGTGGAATGGATTCAAAATCCAGACACAATAACTAAAATTCCCCCAACTCAAGTGAAACAAGTATTGTACGAGGATGATAGAATTGAACTTGGGAATGAAATTCATCAGAATTCTTTTAAGATTCCAGTTTATTATTGTAATTCAGTCACTCCAAATAATATAATTAAGAAAATAAATGAAGAGAAGCGAATGCTCATTAACTCACAAATTAATGATGCAGAAACATCCTTATCGTCTGCCCAAATTGAGAGTTACTCAGAAATAACAAAAAAATCGCTCAAAAAAACAGCTAGTAAGAAATCCGTAAATGAAAAGTTAAATAGTTCAATACAGGCAATAAATGAAAGTCTTCAATACTTTCATTACCTTCTTCCAAAAGATGTCCCTGTGCGGGACAAAAAAATTGTAAGTGTTTTATTATTATTTTTATATCAAAACAGAATAAATCAATTAAATATTAATATTTTTTTAAGAACCTGAATCGTTACGAATGGAGTGCAAAAATTTGCGAGTATTTAAAGCTAAAAGCAGAGGATGAACATGATGAGAAATTAGAAGAATGAGGAAATCTCGCCACGAAAAAAGAGCATCATATTTCGACTATCGATTCAGTTTATGATAAACCAAATACAAGTTACTTTGAACAATATGTTGATTATATTGCAACTGAACATGAAGAGGTGCCCGATTACCTCATTCCGTTGAATCCTCCTCCAGCACCAATGCTCATCCAAGATAAACATGATGCCAACTTTATGCGGCATTTTGAGGCTGCTACAGATTATATTTTGTATGCAGCCACAGCCTGCACAAGATTAAGGGTCAGCGAGGAAATTGCTCGCAGATCAAGATTAAGATGGTATAGTGTTTTAGCAGATCTTTACGACCGTTATAAACAAGTTGTAGACAAAATACCTTCCTTAAAAGATGATGATAAGAGGGTTAAGGAAGCCTCAGAATTGGAAGGGAAAAAAAAAGATAAATTAAGAAGAAAGGCACTCGCAAAGGAAGTGATGGCGGGCCGAAGGATCAATAAAATCTTAAATGCCCTGAAAGGGCAGTGGAATGTGATAGAATTACATGATTTTATCACAAGAGAATTCCTAATAAATAATGATACAGATTTTTTTGATAAACTAACAAAAGGAATTCAGTGGCCGACAAAGGAATTCGACCTACATTATAGGCGGGTTCCTAATTCGGGATCCTCGTTTCAATTTGCTTTAAAGGAGGATGATGATAATTATGACAAGTCAGAGGATCACGAAAATAACGAAGAAGAGGATGATAATGAGGATGGAAAAGCACCAGATGGAGATGCAGCACAAGCACCAGTCGAGGATAATGGTGGAAATCACGATGATGACGAGGATGATGACGAGATGGATATTGACAGAAAAAAGGATGGTGATTATGAAAAATCAGAGGATCACGAAAATAACGAAAAAGAGGATGATAATGAGGATGGAGATGCAGCACCAGCACCAGATGCAGCATCGGAGATGGCCAGCAGTTAATTTGATTTTTTCATAATAGAATTTAGTTTATTTTTACGAGAGTTTTTTTTATTTCCTATTTTATCAGATTTATAAAAAAACATTATCTGTTCGTAATAAATAAATAAAAATATATACGGTATATTATATGTATATGTCAAAAACATGTTTTAAGATAGTGTGAATTGATTCAACTTATTATGTTTTTCTTTAAATATTGTTCATTTGAAAAGCTCTGGTAAAATGCGTGTTCTTTTGCTCTAAACAACCTTTCACGTGGCTGGCATTGCCAAATAACGTTTTTTTTTGAATAATTTAATAAAAAGAATAATTGTTTTTTAAATTACAATACATGAAAGGCACAGAATGCTTTTATAAAAGATGCTTGACAAATCATTTTTAATAATGTCAGAATTTCCAGAAAAAGTAGTTTACATATTTTCTTATTGAGCTAAATGAGCAAAATATTGCAGATTCGTTCTTATCTGTTATAATTTTAAATATAATGTACAGATATCACAGGAATTTATGTGTCGTTGTTGTTGTCGTGCCCATGCAGTTTTATTAAATTTTACGCTGATTCCGGACCGGAACCAAAGAACCAAAGGCTTACATTAATTACATTAATTAAAAGAAGATATTACAGGATTGCTGAACAATATGTCATTATGTGTTATTGTTGTCGCGCCCGAGTAATTTTATTAAATTTTACGCTGATTCCGGACCGGAACCAAAGGCTTACATTAATTACATTAATTAAAAGAAGATATTACAGGAATTAATTGCTGAACAATATGTCATTATGTGTCATTTTGTCGCGCCCCTGTAATTTCTTTGTAATGTTCAATAAATATAATAATATTGAAAAAAACCAGGTCCTTCTAGATTATATAATGATACTACTACCAATTACCAAAGTTAATTTTTTTTTGAAATAAAAATATTTAGACATTTTACGTGGGGAGAATTTAGCCCTATCGTGGGACATGGGAAATGTCATCCCTATAGAAAGTCTTCACAATCATCATGCGGTAGAAATTGAACTTAAGACCTGCAGATATGCAGATTCCGTGCAAAGAACAACTACACCACATAATTGTAGTTAGAAAAAAGATTTTATTGATAATTTTAAGTCTATAAAAATTTTAATAATTTTCAATTTTATATACTAAGATCTAAATTTTTTTTGTATACGTTTCCGCTACTATATTGTACTGTACATTGTAGGTGGTGCACAAATTTCCGCACATGACCATAATTTTGTGTGCGCTTTATGCTTGGTAAGATTAATGAAAATTTAGTTGTTAATAAAAATCAAATCTATATCTCTTTGAATTTTTAGAGTTTTAGCAGATATCGCTGCAAATCGACATCATAAATGTTATATCGTATCATATATATATTAATTTAACATCGTTCAAATTTTCAAAGTTTCTTAATTATATAAATATCAGTAATTATTAAATTTGTGTCAGTTTTAAAATTAACCAATAAAATCACATTAATCTTTATGCATGATGTAATATACTAAATTAACCAATCAAAATTCGATTTGTTTACATGCATGTGATATCTAAAAATAGCTAAAAATCGTGTTTATTTAATGCGTGATTTTTTTTTGCTTATTTTCAAAAATACGCTTCTCTCTTAAATATTATACTTGTCTTATATATTAACACTTTACGGTATTTTCTTTTCTCTTTTATCCAAGTATACTTTACTTATCTTTTATCCAAGTATACTTATCTTTTACAATATTAACAATACTTTGGTATTTTAGTTTATATATTCGATATAACCACCAACACGAAGACCGTTCGCCAAAAAACGTATAAGACAAAAAAACTACTTTTAAATAAATAGTGAAGCCATTAAGCAGGTATGAAAATGGGATATACGCATATTTTTCGTATTTTTTTGGACTCTACCATATTCGTAAAGTCTACTGGTTCTGTAGGAGGGATTGGTTATGTACTTTCTTTACAATAGGGTGTAGTTTGAGTCTTTCTTTGTTAGTCTGTGGTATTACTTAAGGGAGTTAGAATGTATTCTCAAATGCTATGTTCAAATTGCTGAATATATTTGAAGCTTTCTTTTGTAATATTTGCTTAGCCCGGAGGAAAATGTTGTGAAATAGGGCTGGATATTTTATGACATTTTCTGCCGCCAATTACTTTGTCCAGGGTGGCGTCAGTCGTAGCAGCCAGCATTTTTTTTATAATATTATGGTTTTAAGAATTAGTAACACTTTCAAAATTTAAAGAGCTAACGTTAAAAATATTATCATTTTTATTTTTTCTCAAAATCCCAGAGATTACCTGCTCTAACCATTATCCCAAGGTTATGTATTAAATTTAAATTTTAAATATATTTTATAAAGAGTATATTATATTAATCATAATTGTTTTTTTTTTATATTTTTTTTAAAATTTACCCTTAGCGACTGGATCCTACTTACGTATAGAATAAAAGGAATAAAGATAGTATTTAATGTTTTCGTTATTCTTAACAATAATCTTTATTTTCTTTTATTATTAATAAGATTGTATTATTATTATTGATGTATAATAAATATTAATTTTTGTGATGTAATTTATGAAATTACTACGATATAGTTATTGATGATATCAAATAAATGTTATAATACTTTAGCGATGTTAATTCGATATTAATATGATATTTCTACGATATAGTTACGATGTCAAATAAATGTTATAATACTTTGGTAACGTTAATATGATATTTCAACATTTCGACCGTAATGTTTCGTAATACTTACGAGCACGTAATGCTATGGAACATTTCGATCGTAATGTTCCGTAATGCTTACGAGCATGTAATGCTACGGAACATTTTGACCGTAATGTTTCGTAATGCTTACGAGCACGTAATGCTACAGAACATTTTGACCGTAATGTTTCGTAATGCTTACGAGCACGTAATACTACGGAACATTATGGTCGAAATGTTTCGTAATACTTACAAGCACGTAATGCTACGGAACATTTCGATCATAAGGTTCCATAATACTTACGAGCATGTAATGCTATGGAACATTATGGTTGAAATGTTTCGTAATACTTACGAGCACGTAATGCTACAGAACATTTTGACCGTAATGTTTCGTAATGCTTACGAGCACGTAATGCTACGGAACATTATGGTCGAAATGTTTCATAATGCTTACGAGCACGTAATGCTACGGAACATTATGGTCAAAATATTTCGTAATACTTACAAGCACGTAATGCTACAGAACATTATGGTCGAAATGTTTCATAATACTTACAAGCATGTAATGCTACGGAACATTATGGTCGAAATGTTTCGTAATACTTACAAGCACGTAATGCTACGGAACATTATGGTCGAAATGTTTCGTAATACTTACAAGCACGTAATGCTACGGAACATTATGGTCGAAATCACAGGTCGAATGAAAAAAAATCGTCAAAAATCGGCAGTCCGATTTTTAACCGATTTTTGGATATATTTGTCTGATTTGTGGCTTTTTAAAGCCGATTTTATGGCGCGAATTGTTTGTGATCGGAAATACGTTATTTATGAACAAAAAATCAGAATGCCGATTTTGGCAGATTTTGCGAAAATCGGCATTCCGATTTTAAAATAAACATGTCGATAGCTAAAAATAAGACTGCCAGTTTATAGCTATATTTGTCCTATTTATGGCATTTTGCTGCCGATTTTATGGCACGTATTGTTGGCAATCGGAAATTCTTTTATTTTTATCGACATAAATCGGAATACCGTTTTAAAATTATAATTGCCGATTCTCGCAAAATCAGAACGCCGATTTTTAAATAATCATGCCAAATCTCCTAAAATCGGATTGCCAAGTTTAATTCAGTATAAACATTTCAAAAATAGTTTATGCCGATTTATATATCGGATCTTTCTATTATCGATTTTCTCATAATTCATAATTACTATTATTGTCTGGTTTTTTAGCTCGGTAGAAACATTTCAAAAATAGTTTATGCCGATTTATATATCGGATCTTTCTATTATCGATTTTCTCGTAATTCATAATTACTATTATTGTCCGGTTTTATTTTATTTTTCCATTTTCGATAATTGATTTATATTTAATATTTAATATGTATGATATATAATATGTATGCTATTATTTTATAATATATACTGCAATTTATGATATATTTATTATTATTATATTATTATATTGTCCATATTATTATTATTATATTACTATATTGTTCTTATTATTATATTATTATTATGTATAGAATGTTTATATAAAATATATTAAAATCATATTTATCTCGTCATGTTACTTATAAATGGCTATAAAATAACCAGTGCTCTAAAAAAGAGATTAATAGGATAGAAACGATATTAGAGAGTTAATTTATAAACAACGGAATTTAAATCACTCAAAATACAAGCAGTTGATTTTAAATGATGAAACAAATACCTAAATTATGTACGTCTTCTGATATCGACCGGTACTTCTAAGTAAAAGGGACCTTGGTGCTCATCTACTTCTAAATTACCATTATTATCATCGTTTTGTTCTTCATTAGTTCCATCATTTTTATCAGCATTACCATTATTGCCATCATCGTTATTATCACCATTACCATTATTGTCATCATCGTTATTATCATCATTACCATTATTATCATCATCGTTATTATCACCGTCGTTATCCTCATCATCATTATCATCATCAGATTCTGGTTCAATCCACCTTGATGATATCCACCAATTAGCCATGTCTTGTGTTGGTCTGCTTTTTTTATCGATATCGTCTAGACGGTAACGTTTGCGACTTAACCCGGTTCCGATGCTTACTCCGATCTCGTCCGCTCGAAATAAGATTCTTTTAACCTAATGATAAATTTATAACTTATTAGCATAAACGCCTATGTTTTAAACTTTCGCAACTTTACGTACTCTAGAAGACCTCCACTCCTTATTGTGAATCTTAATTACAGAATTTGTACTTATCAACCTTCCTGATCTTATGTTATCGTTACGCTCTTCATTTGCCAGAACTTCGTCTTCAGTAGACCATTCATCCGAATGGACTTCTGCGGTATTTACTGCCTTTTCGCAATCTTTAATAAATACTTCCCTAGTCATATTTTCAGGACGACAATCATCTAGAATGCTGTCTTGCGTGAAGATCATGTGTTGGAGACCTTTGCGTCTTCTTGTCATTTTCTATTAAAGAGTAAATTAAAATAATTAATAGATTATATACATTATCATTTTAAATAATGAATTTCACACCTGATCTCTCCTCGACGTCATGTGTTGCCGTTTATTGTGTTCATCTATCTTACCCTCCTTTTTTAATTTCCAAATCTCCCGCCGTGATTTGTGTAGCTGTTTTATTACTTTTAAAAGTTCTGTATTGTATACCTCTAATGAAGGAGGCATCGCTGCTTTGACGGCTGGTAGAAGCTTCTTATTTATCGACTTTTTTTGTTTACTAAATGTCTTTGACGTGTCGAAAAGAATCGACGAATCGAGGTTGTTTATAATATGGATTACCTCATCCTATTTAATATAACACTCATTTTTTAACGATCAATACAAAAGAGAAATATTTAATAAAATAAAGATATATTTACATGAACGGTTTTTTTGAAATTTTTATCAGTTATTGGAGGAAGGGCACGCCGATTCTCTCTGGACAGAACTGGGGATAGGCTTCTATTTCTTGGTCCTTCACTCGTTCTTTCTTCCGTTAGCACTTCCACACGTTTGGTAAGATTTGAAATCATGCTTCTTAATTCGCTGACTTCTCTGTTGTTAGCACCTATTATAAATCAGTATTTAATATAAATCATTTAGTATAAAAAATTTTACGTGCAAGTAAGTAAAGAAACGTGAAAGAAATACTACCGCTCGCTGGAGGTGAAGAAGAAGGAATTGTTAAAGATAGATCGGTTAAAGATCCTATAACAATAACGTTAAATTGGTATAGTATAAGTAAAATGAAATTTAATTAGCACTAATATAAAACAATATTACTTTTTGTAATTGATCTCCCTCTAGAGACATTTTGATAGTTTCGATTATGTTGAGATTGAGAGCGTGATTGATGTCGATGAGGGGAATGAGAGCGAGATCGAGATCGACGTTGATGGGAACGAGAATGATGGGAACGATGAGGGGAGCGAGATCGACGTTGATGAGAATGAGAATGATGGGAACGATGAGGGGAGCGAGAGCGATGGGAACGCGATCGTTGGGAACGATGAGGGGAGCGAGAGCGATGGGAACGCGATCGTTGGGATTCGGAATGATAATAACGAGATTTGAATCGAGATGGGCGAGATCGAGGTTGACGAGTCGTTGAGCGAGATTTTGAGCGACTACGAGATCGATTAATATGAGTTTGATGCCGAGATTGACGAGATTGGAAACGGGAACTAGATTCATTTCGTTGAGATCTAATATGAGGATGAGAGCCATCACAAGAAATAGGAATTAAATTTAAAGGTTTGAATTTTCTCATTATGATATTGATAATTTGATAATTTAAAGATTAAACAAGAAACAAAGGCTCTATATATAACCGTTACTTACGTCTTCTGAACCATTTTCGTTATCGTCTGATTAAAATAAAAGATAGATTAAATTAATAAGACTCGTTATCATTTAATAAAATATATCGCTATCAATATTAATTAAAATAAATCAATAAATTAAATAAACTTGATATTATATCGCTTTCAATTAATTAAAATGTATTATTTAAAATAATCAGTAAACTACATTAATTAAATTAAGATAAATCAATCAATATTTAAATATATCAGTAAACTAGATATTATATCGCTATCAATTAATTAAAATATATCAATAAACTAAATATTATAGCGTTATCAATTAATAGAATATATCAATAAATTAATTAAAATATATCAGTAAACAATTAATAATTAAAAATATCAATAAATTAATTAAAATATATCAATAAAGTATATCAATGAATTAATTAAAATATATTAATAAACTAAATATTATATCATTATCATAAATAACATGTCCAAATTAGTAATAACACATTTGAAGCTTGATAAAGTTATACTTACGGAAGCTGGTTTTTCCGACAGGAAATATAATTGGCGAAAAGAAATATGCTTACTTTGTTAAGCCGACGAAAATAAGGCGAAAAATAAGGCGAAAAATATCGTCAACCATTAACGAAAAAAACGAAAGGCAACAAAGAAAATTTGTTGCATCGTACTAAAACGTGGAGAAAAAAGAAAGAAAGCGTGATAAACGTACGCAAATGTACCATACTCACAAGCAAATTTATAGTAAACGTAAACAAATTGGAAATCACCGATTTGTAGAACGTGCATGGTAAACGCGGTAAACGCAAACAAACTTTATAGCTCCTGCCAATCACGTCGGGTGACATTTATGCACTATCTAGTCACGTGGTATTAACAAACTGTACGTCTGTGCCAACTGCCAAGGGCAAAAGAAGAATTAAAGATTTATTAAAACAATTCTATTAATTAACAAGTAATTTTAACCATGACTGATTGTTAGAATAAACGTATATATGCTATAACTCAACGTATTATTGTAAGCGACTCAATAAAAGATAAAATAATAAATATTTGATATCTCGTTAACAGCTTTAAATGATACTGATGTACTAGAAATTGACGACTTGAAAGAAAATATATAAAAAAAAAATGAAATATAGTTTTTCCTAATTTTTGATATATTCGAAAGAATAGGCCAAGTGTTAAATTTTGATGTTGTTGCAGTTGCGAACAACTAAGACACTTTTTTTATAACTCTCGCATTTTGATCTGTGAATAGGAAATTGCTACATCTCTACTTAAATTATTTGGATCTTTCGAATTCGTGATGATATATGAGATTTATTAGTAAGTCGATTGACATGTTTCAAGAATCAGATTAATTGAATTTGAAAAAATTTTCTAGTATAATTATACCCCTTAATACCAAATTTAATTAGAGAATTAGCAAAAATAAAATTATATTTTAGTATTTGATAAAATACATTGGTCTTGACATCATTGTCATGTGTTATTATCAAAATAGCTTAATTACCAAGCTGTGCCTTGACAAAAATGGACCAAGAATCAGGATTGCCGAACCAATTAGATTGATTTGCAATTCCTTAAAAAAAAAAAAAAAAAAAAAAAAAAAAAAAAAAATGTCGGAATCTCTAGATACAAGAACCAGAACCAAAGTGCATTGTTTCTGTAAAGAATGTAACGGTAAATTGGTTGATCCAAGGACTAAACTGAAACATGAGTTAAAATATAAATTAAAATCTAATGCGAATAATAATTTTGGTAACAATTATCAAGAAGGTTCTTCAAATGTTATATCATCTGATGCTGTTGATGAAGATGTAATGGAATGCGACCCAATACAAGGGATAAATGATACATCACCTGATATAACTGAACAATTATCCGAAGATATTGAACAATTGTCCGAAGATATTGAACCATTGTCCGAAGATATTGAACCATTACTCACAAGAAACTATTTCTTTTTAACAAAGAAGACACCTATACATGAATCGGCAAAACATCGAACGATAAAGAAAGGAAAAATATCCGATCTTGTTCTTGAAAATTTATTATTGGATAATGTAAGAAACGAGAATGATCAAGACGGGGATTCTGAAGATGATGACGATAAAAATGGAGATACTGAAGATAGCGATTCTAATTATTCCGATGATTATGAAGATGATGACGATGAGGAAGTCAATTTTGCATCAACAGATTTCGATGACGGCGAACCAATTCTTCCTAACATTAACATTAATGATAATTATACTTGGACTATTTTGTGGATATTACAATATCAACAACGATTTAAACTTTCCAATGTAGCTATAGATTCTTTGTTCAAGTTCTTAAGATTTTTTCTTTTGACAATAGATGAAAATAAATTTTCATCTTTTCCTTCCTCTTTATATATGGCTAAAAAGGTGTTGGGGATATCCACAACGATAATTAAATATGCAGCCTGTGACAGATGTCACAAATTGTATGATATAAAAGAATTATTAGACAATACTGAAATACCAACTTGCAGTTTTGTAAACTATCCAAATCACAGAATAGAATGATTTCGACAACAATGCAATAACCCTCTATTAACGAAAATAGATAGTAATAATAGTAGTAATAATCCCATTTTCCGTCTGATAATGACATTCCCGTTAATAAATATTAAGCAACAATTGACCCTTTTTTTAATCGCAAAAATTTTGAAATGTCATGTCGGAAGTGGTCAGAAAGGAAAAACGGAACTGAAGCTTTATTCGATATCTATGATGGTAGGGTCTGGAAAAGTTTTACAGATGATGATGGTGCGCTGTTTTTACAAAAGAATTTGCCGATACTCATATCGGATTAATGTTAAATATGGATTGGTTCCAGCCATTCGTAAATTCACAATATTCTGTTGGTGTGATTTATGCCGTTTTTTGTAATTTGCCGCGTAATGAACGCTTCAAGCCACACAATATTCTCACACTAGCAGTAATGCCTGGTCCGAAAGAACCAAGCCAACATGAAATTAACATTATTTGTATCCGATCGTTAACCAGTTAAATCGTTTGTGGAATGGCTATTTTATAAAAACAAACGAACACAACAACGGTCGATTTGTCCGTGGTGCAATCATTGGCTGTTCTAGCGACGTCCCTGCGTCTCGGAAATTATGTGGTTTCATCTCGGCTCGTATTGCATGCTACCGATGTTACAAATCGGCAAATTTTATAAACAATCAACCAAATTTTGGGGGGTTTGCAGATTTAGACGACTGGTTTGTTGAGCGAGATATTAATGAAATAAGAGAAAAAGCAAGTGAGTGGAAACAATGTGCAACTGAAGAAGCACGAAGAGCCCATGTCTCTGAACATCATGTTCGCTGGTCGGAGATATACCGCTTGCTTTATTTTAATCCTGTTCGCTTTTGCGTGGTTGATCCTATGCATTGCCTTTTTCTCAGTGTTGCGAAATGGATCGTAACGAAACTCTGGATAGGTGAAGGTATATTAAATAACGAAAAGCTCAAAATTATGCAAGAGAGAGCTGACATGATAAAGTTCCCAAGTGACCTTGGACGCCGCCCTGTCAGAATAGCTACCGGTGAAGGATTCTCAAGTTTCACGGCAGACATGTGGAAAACCTTCATGTTAATTTTTGCAATACCTATCACATGGAGTTTCCTTGGATACATCGACCGAAAAATTCTTGCATATTTCGTGCGCGCTTGCAAGATCTTAACAAACCGAGAGCTACAAAAAATATGTTAAATGAAGCGTTTACAAGACTGATAGAGATGAACAAATTAATTGAACAAAAATATGGTCAAGAAAAAATAAGTCCTAATCTGCATCTCTGTCTCCATATCTGTGAATGCGCATTAGACTATGGTCCTTTGTCCTCATTCTGGTGTTATAGCTTTGAACGGATGAACGGAATTTTAGGTACGTGATTTAATTTTTCCGATTTGAAAATCGCAATGTTATTAATTATTTTTAAAAATTGTAGGTTCTTATAATAATAGCAGACGTAATATTGAACCTGAACTACTAAGAATTATGTCCGAAAATACAATCCTTCAATACTTCCTCTCAAATTGTGACAACGATCACTTATTTTCCTCCTTGGAGATAATAGAACCAAGAAAATCTGTTGGCAGCTTGGCTGCACTTGATGATTTTGCGAGCGATGAGTATCAAAATTTTATAAGACTATCTCTTATTGAGGAAGATTTGGCTTACGGAACGGAATGTTTTCCTGGGTTGCTAATGAAACCGCGCAAAGAAACTACCCTTCCAAAACCAAATTTAGGAGCCTACTGTAGAATTTTATAATAGTTTGTATATATGTTATTGTTTCATCTCCATCTTACTCTGAAATAGGTTCAAATATCTCAGGTACTGCTCGGTAAACCCTTAGAATTAAGGACATATGGAGAATAAGAATTGAGGCGGACAATATGGTTCTGTTTCAGGCTGCTCGTTCACGAAAAATCCTACATATATACTTAGCTCGATTTGTACATTCATGGATGGATCGATCGATGTTATCCCGGTCAAGGTTCACAACTTTCTATTCATTTTGAGCGCGAATACCTATTTCATTTAAATAGTTTCCGACATCATTTAACCCATTCATTAGCCGTTAGTTCAAGATGGTACAAACCGGTTCAAAGATCATAGTACAAGATATTATGCCAAGTAGATAACGACATAAATCATGTAATATGGAATTATGGACAAATGAGTTTTATGATATGAGAAGAGACAGTATTATACCCATACATCATATAATAGGAAAATTCATTAAATGTAATTTGATACTGGACGAGAAAAAACAAAAGAATATATGGCTGTGATTCCTTTAAATAAAAAAATTTCGTTTTAAAAACTTTAAATGAATATAAAATGAATTATATGTAAAATCGGAATGGCGAATTCAATTATAGCATTTGTATTTTGATTTAATATTTATAACAATCATTTTTTTTTTGGACACACGAATAACGATAAAGGTTACATTATACCGTAATTAATTCTAAACCGCTGTGAAAATCAGAATTAGATCCAGAATAACCAAGAAGTCTTATTTTGAGCCGGCAAAGTTGTTATTGCACAATCGGTCTTTATTAGCGGCATTACGATACTAGCACTCATAACTTTGTTGGATTAATAATCTAATCATGTAATAATTTTTAGATATCAAAGGTTTATTTTTTTAATTAAATATCACATAAAGTATAAAACAATTATTCTGGCTATATAAATACATTTAAGGCCGGCAAAGCTGTATTGCAAATCGGCCCTTCTTATTTGAAAGGGTAACAATTACATTAATTAATACGGCACTTATTCAAAAATGTTTAAAAATGTTGCAACTTAATTCTCCAATAATCATCATTGTTATAATTAGTTACTTACGACTTAAGCCTACTTTGATTATAAATAAAACGGCACTTCGCACAGACAGAGCTCATGATATATGAGTTATCCCATCATGCCTATTTTACCCCTTGATAAAGGATTTTCGTTGCATGTACTTTCCTAATCAATGATAATCAAGTTACTTACGACTTAAGTCTACTTTGATTATAAATAAAACGGCACTTCGCACAGACAGAGCTCATTATATGAGTTATCCCATCATGCCTATTTTAACTATGATTAAAGAATTACATTATTATTGTAAATATTTACTCATAAGTCATAATGATATCTATTTAGACTTCGACGAATAATGCGACAGAGGAGGCGGAATTATCATAAACCAAAATTCGAAGCGAGAGGTCTATGTATAGTAAATAGATCATCAACTTTGGTACCAGAGTTATTTACAAACTTTAGGTGGCCACCTAGCCACCTTTCCTATAACACACTATGCACGACGGCAAACGGTATAGGAGCAGACTCTTCTTCAGAAAGAAGTTTTTTTTGAAAAAAAAAAAAATAGTACAATTAAATAGCGTTTAATTAAATGATTAATTAACTTTTTAGGAATAGGCCTTATCAATGCGATCTCATCAGTTTCAATTATCACTGTTCAACCTTATGAATACTTCAGTATATGTTTGTGAAATCGAACCAACTGGGAATTCAATGTACAAAACAAGTAGAATATTTAGAATAGTATCTTATATTTATTAGTATAATAAATATTTCAAAAATCCTATGATGTAAAATTACGAATATTACAATTTAAATATCGGCAAAGGCTATTTTAAATAGAGTAAAATCTTTATTCGACCTGTGTCAAAAGCGGTAAAGTTTACACTAAATTAATATCTCCGGTTTAAATATCGGCATTTAATTAAAAAAAGGTAAAAATCGGCCGCTAAAATCGGCATTTCTGGATGAAAAATCGGAAGTTAACAAAAATCGGCAAAAAAATTAGTAAAATAATCGGCAAAGCCTTATTGAAGTCGGCAAGGGAATTTTAAATAAGATAAATCCTTTATTCGAACTATACGAAAAGGGTAAAGTATATAATAAATATAATATCTCGGTTTAAATATCGGCATTTATTTAAAAAAAGGTAAAAATCGGCCGCTAAAATCGGCATTTATGACTGAAAAATCGGAATTTAACAAAAATCGGCAAAAATAGATATGGCTATACTAAATAAGCAAAATTTGGCATATTCTATTTGAAGTCGCCAAGGCTATTTTAAATAGAGCAAATCCGATTTTTTTTTTCACCTGTGAATGTTTCGTGATACTTACAAACACGTAATGCTACAAGAACATTATGTCGAAATGTTTATATATGCTTCGAGCACGTAATGCTACGGAACATTTGGCCGAAATGTTTCGTAATACTTACAAGCACGTAATGCTACGGACATTATGTCGAATGGTTTCATAATACTTACAGCACACGTAATGCTACGAACTTATGGTCGAAATTGTTTTTCGTAAACTATACGAGCACGTAATTTACGATTATATTTCGCATATTACGTAGGTTTATTGGATCTCGTAAAATATACGGAATATTACATCGTTAAAAAATGCGTAAGGTTGCGAAACCGTAAACTTACGGAACATTATTGCCGTGTTTAATTTCCTGATGTATATTAACATATGAAAAAAATGTACTTTATTTAAGTATTAAGTGGACAGTTATATATAATACGTACAGTATAATTCTTCAACCCCTGATTATATAACCATTAACAAATTTT